>JAUZNJ010029189.1:0-15581 GCA_034780135.1 Jordanella pulchra | reverse complement strand
TTGCGATATATATCGTTATTGTGATATAAAATATTCCATATCGTGATATGTGATTATTTACATATCGCCCAGCACTAATATATATATACATATATATATACATACATACATACATACACACACACACATACATACATACATACATATGTATGTATATATGCCAGAGTCGTTTGGCCCAAGCTGAAGGTACAAATAAACAATCAGTTTATTGACTTAGGTTTACAGTCACACGCCTACGAAAACGTTTTTAACGACACTTTCTTCATCCACACCCTGAACCCAACGTTGTTTCCTTCTTATTTTTATAAACACAATGAAAGGAGCAGATAAAACAGACGTTGCCTTTAGGTTTCACAAATGAACCATTAAAACCTTCTAGGTCCTAAACCCCCACTGTCAGTAAAAGGAAACACTAGGGGGACAGCTTTAAATGAAATAAACTGAACATTATTTAATGAGAAATACAAATAAATGTAATACCTTGTTCTTGGCACAGACTTTTCCTTGTTGGTAATCTTCTTGCGAGGCTCTTGCGTCCAACTTGGTCCACAGAGCTTTTGCCTTCCAGTAGTTGAGCCTCTCCTTTAGCTTGGTGTAGAAACTCCTGTAGTCTTTAGAATCGAGCTGCAGCTGTCTACACAGCTCTGTGAATTGCTGCTTTACTTCCTGACAGGTCTTAGCTTGGACAAAGAGGTCAAACGTGGCATGAGAGCGATTCCCAGCATCCTTCCCTGCCATGGCTGAAGATGTGGATCCAGATCAGTCAGAGAGATTTAAGTTGAACTGTGGAAGGAAATGACATCACGGGATTATTACCTGCCTCTGGGAGGAAAAAACAATCCCACTGTGACAAAACCTTTACTGTAGGTAGAAGGGGGGGGGGGGTAGCAAAGTCCATCTCTTTGGTGTCTGCAGCTTTAAAGCCAATCTAGTCATTAGGATTTTTTTACCTGCTGTGTAATAGAGGGAAGTACCTCCACACGGCACCTTAATTATGCTCCAAACGTGTAAAGCCCTAAGGGCTTGTCTGAGTCATTCAAAACTTCCCTTCAGTGGGTTTTATTCTTGGTCACAAGTCTTTTTTTTTTTTTTATGACCGCTTTGCAAATGATCAACCTGCCTACGTCTTATGCGTCATTCTCACAGTGTATGAGGGGGTAGTTACTGGTTTAAACACTACTTTTACCCCCATGTATCTTGACATTCATGATCAGAACCGATGGTGCAAATGTATTGGTTCATATTCAGACATGCACCAATCTGGCTTTTACTGGCTGAAACAGATTCTCTGTCTGATCCCATTTTCTTTTCTACAACAGAATAAAAGATTTTGCTTTTTCTGATGTAGAAATATATGAACCTACAAACCAAAACATAAGAATTACAACATTATTCCTATTTATGAATCAAAGGTGTCCTGCAACTATGAAACATCATGACTAAAACATTACGCTTGTACCAAATAAAGTTAGACCTTAGTTTATTAATATCATAAAGAGATTAAACTCAAAAATAAGGCTAGCAAAGACAAGAATAAGACTAAGAAAGATGAAAATGAGACTAGCAAACACAAAAAATAAAACCAGCAAAGAGAAAAAATGAGACGAGCAAACAAATAAAAAAAGACAAGTTAAACAGAAATGCTGCAAGTAGCAAAAACAACTGCAAGAAAAGCTGCAAACCAGCGCTGCATAGAGAAAGAGCTAAACACCACCAGAGGGAGATCAACAACTCCTATTGGACCAGAACACAGACATTACTACAAGTAAATATCTATGGATAAGATCCATAAAAGAAGAATAAAAACTAAAAGAAAACAGGAAACTGTACAGATGGAGGGAGAAACAAAAGTTACATTTTTTTTCTGAATCTTTTTTAAACACTTAATCTCTCGGGTCTGGTCCCACATGAGTAGATGAGTGTCTCCCTCTAGTGGTCTGGAGCACATTATTCAGCACTAGTTTGCAGCTTTTCTTAATCTGCACTTGGTTTTGCAACTTGCAGAAATCTTCCTTTATTTTTCTGTTATTCACATCTTTGTCTTTGTTAGTCCAACTTTTGAATTTGCCGGACTTTTTGAATTTGCTGTGGAATAATATTTACATGGTGTTCACACCCGCAACTTTCTTATGATTCTTGGACATCCGAATTATGTTTTTGGCAAGTGCCAAATAAAAATATACTTACTGCATGATACTCTGTAAAAACACAGAAGTAAACTGCTAATAAGTTATACAGTCTTGAAATATCAAGTCTCTGGATTGACTGAATAAAAAACACAAACAAATGAAAATTTTGATTTGTGTTTACTAAAAACAAAAGAAAAAACTACATTTACCCAGAGGTGGGAGAATATCCTTAACTCTTATTCATCCTTAGTTAAACAAAGACTCAACATCTTCTATGACATGTACTGAATCTTAAAATAACAAAATATTCAACCCCTTTAGATTTGGTAACATATTTGATACCTATACATGAAAACCAATCTTTACACAGAAAATAAAAGAACTTTTGACCGGAGGCAAAAGTTCAACCCTTTCGGTCAGAGCCTAATTAACCAATCATGATGTAGACATGCAGTAATTTAAAGCTGTTGAAGTTCGTTTTCAGCACAATTCTGCATTAGGCCAGAAGTGGTTCAAATCTGCTCTGTTTTGACCTGAAAGGGTGTGGACATATGGATCAAATATTAACTGTTCAAATTCACTTTATATTGCACATTTTAGGTTAAATATTAATTCCAAAAAGGAAAGGACAATGGCATTAGTGCTAACAGTCGCTGTAAGCTAACCAAAGACATTATAGTTAATCTACATTTTAAAACTTCATACGTTATTTATTATTTACAGATCCTGATAAGCTTTCAGTGTCCGTGTCACTGTCAAGGGATTGCTGTGGAGTCAATGAGTCGATGCAATCAGCTGATTTTCCTTAGATAGAAAACTGACTGTGATCTAATTGAATTGTTTTTGTAAAGTGCATTGAGATGAGATGTTGTGAATTGGTTTTATATAAATAAACTGGATTGAATTGTCAAAGCTACAAGCTTGTCCTTAGCATGAAATGAAAAGCTACCAGTTAAACTGACCTGACAAACACCTGCAGCGTTGCTCTGTGTTCCCATTTAAATTAGGCAGTCTGCAGTGTTTAAGATGCAAATAGCTGAAAATAAATCAGTTATTTGTCAACATTTTAGCAGAAAGAAAATATTCTTATTATTTACCAGTTCAAATGTTTTCTGCAGAGTTCAGGGCCAGCAGAGGGCGACACTAAAAATGTTCATCTGGAAATAACTCTAAACCAATAAAACAATGTTGGACCAGATATTTGACATTTAAGATACAATACATGATAAAAAAAGAAAAAAACGCCTACATTTCAACTTTGACTTGTTGTTAAATTGCAATGACCAATCTGTTACCTAATCAGAGGAAGCTTATAGTGGGAGTTAGTTTTAACCAGTTGGTAATGTCTGTAAGGACCTTAAGTAACTTGAACAACTCAGAGTCCTTAAAGGAACCATGTAGCTAAACATTACCTGCATACAGGATGTAGAAGAAACAGTGAGAGGAAAATAAATATTAAAAAAGAAGGATCCAAAGCCCCTTTCCATTGATTCAAACTAATAGAGATTCACTACGGATCGGTTCACTTTGCAACGTTTCCATTAGTAACGGTTACGGTTTTTACAGCCTGCTTGCTTGTGGTTCCAACTGTAGCAAGTTGCACTGAAAAACAGAGTCAGAGGACCGTCGGTCAATGATTGGTTACGAGGCGGCGTCACTGGTCACAACTAGAACGAAAACAGCAAACTCAATTGGTGAAAAATAAAACAAAGGATATTTAACTTTTGAAGTAATTCTGAGTTTTTTTATGCATCACAAACACGTATCACTCAGTCAACTATTCGAGGATCCGAGTGATGTTTGTTCTGCACCAAAACATGTTTTAAAATCAAAAAGCCCCTCTTGGTTTTTCTTTTTTTGAGAAAAACGTTTCCACTGCAATGAGAGAAAATGTTCACACATTTTTACCATGGTGTCAATAAAGCCTCCTAATTCAGATGAACCTGTTATTCTAACATACCAGTCAGTGGACTGTGGGAGGAAGCCAGAGAACCCTGAAGCAAACACAAACAGAAATGCCATAACCGAGTTTTAAACTCGCATCTTTGAAGTAAAGCAACACTGCTCACCGCTAAGATCCTGTGTCATCGCTCTGCAGAGTAACACCTCTGATAAATTGTTTAGGGACTTCTGTAAATCCCTAAAATACTCACCAATCATAAGAACCTGAAAGGTGACTGAATTATTCTCAGCGTTTACAAAAGGCAGAACTTAAAGAACGTCATAGTTAAGAACACCGAGCCCATATCTCTCTTATGGAGCGTATGAACACGACACTATTACAAAACATATAATTAGTTGACATTCATTTCCTGTAACAAACCAAAAATGACCACTTCCTCATGAAAATGTTCTAGTCAGAGCGACCGTTCCACTGCGTTCCTGCATCCGAGACGCTGACTGTGAAGAGAACCGACACCAGAGAGAACGGGAAGAAAAGTTCAGGGAAGCAAACCATCAATGAACAATTCTCACCACGCATCATTAATCATCGTCTGTCTAGATTTTAAAAGCATGTTTTAAAAAAAAAAGAGAAGAAAAAAGACGTTTCTTCCTGTTTCTTACATTTTAGATTAGGCCAGAGTTAACAAGTGTTTAATGTGCATTAAAAATAACAGCTTTGGTGGGTTTGTTCTTCCTTTTATAAACCTTTCTAGATGCCTCGGTGAAAACTGCAGCAGCAAACTGAAAATGAAACGACTTAAAAGAATTTCAAAAGGTTATACTGTGTGATCTGTAACAGAAAAAAAACTAACAAAGAATAAAGTCCTACTGGTTTGGTAAAAATGTGGACAGTAAGAAAAGAAAACACATGAGCTTCATAACCTACATTCTGCAGCCGTCTTTGACCAGAAATGATTTACATCAAAGTCACAGGTTACATCTTAAATAGCTATAAAAGGAGCCTTCCTCCTTAATCAAACAATAGGTGGTGTGTTTAAACACATGACAAGCTGTCAAAAACTAAAAATAACATTGTAATCCCAAGGCGGCAAGTGTATTTATACTCAATCTGTCGCTTGCTGATGACACAAGATTCAAAAGATATGCAGATGTAAAAAAGGAAAGTAGCCCTGCAGCCATAACTGTAGAGCTGCTGAGTGGGTGGGGGGTGGGGGGGTAGTGCTGACAGGCTGACACGTTCTCATGAAACTAATCACCATCATCTCACTTGTGTTAAAGGAAGACAAACATGTTTTAGCAGGAAGGATGAACAGACAGAAATTAAAAGAATTTCACTTTAACTCGCCCACAGTCGGTATATTGAGTTGTAGAGCTGCTTGGCTTATGAGGTAAGATAACTGTTAATAAAAAGTCAACATAGATGCCTGAGCTTGTAAATGAAAGTCAATACCGTAAAAAAAATGTGGGACTTGTATTTGTTCCTTGTAGTCAACTCATAGATGCATATAACATCAGATATTTATCTGTGATAATAAAAGTTTAGAGGTTATGAATACAAGAAAGAAAGTTATAAATAGAAACACAAATCACTAATTGAAGAGTAACATTTCACGAGTACAAATTACATATTTATGACTACGAATAAATATACGAATAGAAATCCCAGCTTTATGAAAAAAGAATGTAAGAGCAGTAATCACAAATGTACAAGTACAAAACACATTTATGAGCACAAATAATAATTTTACAAGTAGTCTACCAATTTCAATTTTATGAGTAAAAAAAAAAGTAGAGTAGTAGTAAAAGTACAAATCTACAACCAATTATAAAACTGTTGCACTCTATACCAGTTGGTGATGGTAAAGCATCTACAATTTTTTTTCTTCATCCACTTTTATAAGACAAAAACAGAACCATCGGCCAACCATACCAAACATGCGTTGAAAGCAACAATTCAGCTATGATACAGGGCTAAGATCATTGCTTTTTTCTTCCTCTTCTTCTTGGCGGTTGGCGATCAACCTTCAGGTGCATTACTGCACCTGAAAGGGGTTCTAGATTAATACTTATAATGCCTCACTTGTAGTTGTATTTTTACTTAGCTGTAACTTTGCAACTTATATTTGTAGATTCTAAACTTGTATTCTCACAGATCAAAACTGCAATCTCACATAAATGTATGTATTGACAACAAGAGGCAAATACAAATCTTAAATTCAGTTACTTATTTTTTTCTTCATCACAGAAAGTTTTATTGACAATTATCTTACCCCATACTTGGTAACGTCATTGCATAGGTATTGCTTAAACACTAAACCCCATTTTCTGTCACAAAGAGGAAGAGATTGCATCAAAATATAAGATAAGAAATAAAGGAAGGAGAACAACAAAGTTACCAAGCTCGAAAATGAACAACCACCGTGTGTTTGTTCTGAGACTTTTCATTTCAAGGCTTGTAAAGCTGTCTACATGGCTGGTGAGGTGGATGTCTGCTGTACCGAAGCAGGCTGTAGTCTCAGCATGTTAGAGAGCAGCCAGATTTTAAAGGACAGCCCAACAACATGTATCCATTAACAGAAACATGCAATTCATGGAACAATTCACGAATTACGAAGCGAACATAAACGTGACCACGAGAGTATTTCAAACATAACTACTCGATATATTTATTTTAACACCTTAGTTCAGTTAACAAGAAACATTTAAAATGTGAATAACAAACTTGAATTGTTTTACCTGGTTTTAAGCTGAACTCTGCACATCTGTTTGCCGTTTTTCATGTTTTGTCCCTTTTCCTTTCTTTGTTCGCCTCTTTAAGCGCAGGTAAACAGAACAGAGCTGAGCGAAGCGCACCTCGCGCGCCCCTGCTGCACATGAAAAAGAGCAGCAACTTCCGGGAACTTCTGGCACCGGGCGAGTGAGCTCGACACGTCGCGAGTGGGCAGCAGGGAGGTGCTGGAAGGGATTGAATGCCCGGTAGGAAGTAAATTAAATGAATAAATGCTGCGTTCAGAACCAGGGCTTTAAACTTCCACTATTATGTTCTAATGTATGTTGAAAACCAGCTTGAGTCTAATGTCACATGTAAAGAAGATATGTTTGAAGTCCAGTAATCATGGCAGTGTACGGTGTAAGCTTATATTCTTATATTTATATTTGCCTCCTTCCCCCGCTGAGCTCGCACTCATCCCAAACCCCAACTCCATGGTTATTCTATAATCGTTCTTTTTTTTAATTTTAAATGTTCACACACACAAAGAAAACATCATAAATGCAATAACCTGAAAATTAAATATAGGTTTGAGGTAAATTAGACTATTACAATAACCAACAACTTCAAATTGTTTGCAAATGTGATGGGGTGCAAAATTAAAAGCAACATAAAGCTGTGCAATCAAAACTAAAGCTCAAATGTCAATGTTAAGGCAACAGCTTTGAAAACCAACACTATAAAGCAAGAAATGTAAACTTGAAAGAGAAGTACCATGTGAATATCACAATAACCAAATGTTTTGCAAATGACATAGGAGTGAAGTCATCAAATCAAAACCAGCATAAAGCTGTGCAATCAAAAGTAACGCTTAAAACACATCTTAGTGGGATTTTAAAGAAATGTACGCCTTTTATTTTGTTCAGCGTTGGTGACATTGCTACACAATGTGCAACAATAGAGGCGCTCTAAGACCTCCCTGCAAGGAAAATAAGTTTTTATGCCTTCATTTGAGGTTTTGACCAAGTTGGAAAACATTTTGTGCCATTTCCACAAAAAGACAATTTAAATCACGCAAAATCCCTAACATTCCCAGTTTCGTTAAAAACCGAACTCTTCTGGACTTCCTAGCAGCAAAGGCATCCATTGTTTCATAAAACAAACATTTCATTCTTTTTCTCCTTTCTGCAATTTTATGCCCCGTCCAGCAGATGGCGCCCCAGACAGCATGTCAGCAAAACTCAAGGTAAAACATCTATGGCAGATATATTATTTCTTCTAATGTAGGAAAAAGATAAACTGAAAACATCATTTTTTAAGATTTTGAACTGATACAAACAGAGGTTATTGTAACTAGTTACATGTACTTAAGTAAATTTTGGAAAATAAATCAACTTTTAGGATTAGTTTTATATCATCAAGTGTCTCTACTCTTAGTTTAGTCAAATTTCTGACTACTCTAACCATTGTGAGTAACTTCACTCAATCAAAACTTTTAGTTTGAGATATATTTTTTTTAACTCAAGGGTTATTATTAATTTTTTTTCATCTGCTAAGTCTGCTGTATTTTTCAAACTCATGTTGAAATACGCATAGCATACCACAAGTTTAAATCAAAGGCAACCAGAGATCTGCTCAGTTTTTCTGAAGACATTACATGTTTTTTAAATGTGAAGCATAATTTAAAAAGAATGCAATTTGTCAAACTCAATCTGAAAAAGAGAAATTTGAAAAAAAAATAAAATTTAAAAATTAGTGACCAGACTGATGAGTTAAATAAGTGCTTGGGAACCACATCGATCCGCTTTCTTGAGTAACATTCATGGTTACGCTACACCAGGGGTCACCAACCTTTTTAAGGCTTAGAGCTACTTTATTGTTACAGTGTCAAAGAGAGGGCTACCAATACTGGCCTTTGAATGGAGTAGTCAACGTTTACCTTCAACTTTGTGCATAATTAACATATTTTTACACTTCTTTAAATTTCTCATTTTCTTTTGGATATTGTCATTTTGAAATCTCTATAAATGCAACAGAATAAATAAAAATTTCAAGTTTAGCTCACTAGTGAGTTGTGCTGTTTTCAGAAGATGCTGGGCATCCCATGTGGCTCTTGAGGGCCCCTTTGTTGGGGCATCACATTGGGGACCCCTCCTCTACATGATACGAGTAACAGAGTTATTAGAGATCAGGTGACAATACAGTAAACAGTAGATATTGCAGCTGAGTGTTCTTCACCCTTTCCTAACACAAATGCGTTTCCAACCATATGTTGAAACATTTTTTCTCTTTTTCAATGGTGATTTTTGTATTTCTTAAATAATACTTCATACTCTGAAATAGCAGATTTTGGACATAACTGTTTATCTGATTGCATAATTTTAAACAATAAACCAGGTGTTGTGATCTGACAATTATTTAGTACTTGACTAGATACTTTACCAAGTATGTTTATACTCTTACAAGGGTAAGTTTTTGGGTGACTACTTGCTGTGTTTACTTGAGGGAAGAAAATGATAGAGTAGTCTTACTCTTACTTTGATAAAATTAAAATAATTAACTTTACAACCATTTGGTTAACATTTTCACGAAATAGTATAAATGTAAGCAGTGAAAGTCTTAAAGGTTGATTCAGTTAACCTACATTTTCCATTCCACGTCAACCAGCTGCCAATGGTTTGTTTTTGTAAGCTTTAAGGGACTGTTGACATGTAGCTATATTTAGATGTTTAACCAAACAGTGGGACGCAGTTTCATTTATGAAGGTTTAAAGGTTGATGAATGTCAGTTTCTGTGTTCATGTTAGCCTTTGTTAAATCTTTTGTTCAGACACAACATGTAGGACTGGTATCTGGGAAAGGTCTAATCTACACTTCCTGGTCTATGACTTTTCAAGTCATTCTGTTAAGTTATCCCGAGGATGTTTCCTTACTTGCTTGAAAACTGTTTTGTTCAACCTGTTTGGAATAAAGCTCAGGCAAATTCAGATGATCTTATTATAATTAAGGGCTTTGCAAAAGTAAATCAGAAACCCTCAGAAGAAAAAGAAAAAGTTGTGACAGCGTTTTTCCGGCCAAATGGTCTAAACCATTTTACCTTTTCCGGTGAAACACAAACCCATACACACATCATTTCCCGTATTTTATAGAATTTGCAGACATTGGTTTCTACAAGTCCTTTTAAATTGAGTTTCCTTCTTGTCTTCGAAAACCAAACCCAGTTAAAGAAGCTAAAGGGTCTTTTAACTTAACATTGTGAACTGATATAAACACATTCCAATTGCTCAAAATTAGTCTAGACGTTAATTTGATCACATTACAAACTCTCCATGATACGTTTTGGGTCCTCCCTTCTAGTAGCCAATTATTTGAATTGTTCTAATTTAGGCAAGAGTTAAACTGAAATATGACTGACTTGGAGTTCAGTGATTTATCTTAATAAATTCTTATATTTTAAATTGAAGTTGTGAACATTTTCTATATGTGTAGATTTTATTGTTTGACCATGATTTGAGTTTAAGCCACACTTTCATCTGTCGTCCTAACACAGCCAGTTGGGCGTGTGTTCACAGAATGACACGACAATCCAAATATTATTTGATTAGATGCCATTTCTTGTGCCATAAGCCGTGATAATAATTTAGGGCATTGGGAACAAATGTATATGCTTTATATCAAACTTAACCATTGGGTTAGGAGATTATGGTTTGCCTGCTGTTTGGACACTCACACTTCTGCAACCTTCCACCAGCCCAAGACAGTATTCCAAGACATAGTGCCTTGAGGACAAAGCCACAGTCGAATTGCTGCAAAATAGGCTGTTTGCAACATTTTTATGTGAGTTTCAGACCTTTCAGATGCTGAGTGGAGGTGGGAGCCATAAGAACATGGAAGCTCTTCCCCTGATGTGTGCTTAACGCTGGAGAAAACCCAACCTTTCACGCAGTGACGGCCCACCTATAACGCTATCCGATACGTCACTGACATTGAGTCTTTGAAAAAAAAAAGAAAAACAACTAAATCAAAGATAGCCTTGATGAAGCGTAATTTTCCCCCAGGGGACGAACAAAGAAAGAAGCAAATCTATGATCATGAACAGAGAGAACAGCAGCTTGGTAGGCAAGGCGCTGTTTTTTGGGGTTCGGTTCATTTCGTTTGGAAGAGGAGTGAGAATGTTGAACAATCTGCTGAATTAAAACGTACCAATGTCTTCGATAATCAGTTCGCGTTTTGTCGTAAACTAGGGTTTAACGACCATAACGAAGGTGAATCATAATGCACAGTTAACACATTATTCACAATTATTTAGCATAATATTAATTGCAGGGGACATAAATGAAAATGTGGTGCCTGGTTATGAATGTTTGCTGTGGAAGCTCCCACGGAGGTGGGCGTGTGCATGACGGACATAGTGTAAAGGTGCGCTCACCTGTCTCACTGATGAGTCTAGGTGGGGCTGCTGTAATTTTGTTTGACCGCTTCAGTTCACTATGTTTCGTTTTAGTATTAATTTGTTTTCCATATATTTATCAACGTGTTTTTTCGTGTAATTTCGTGTTTTTTTTACTATCCCTTCCTGCTACGCTGTCATAGCTTTGGCTGATGTTAATAAACAACCAAAGCATTCTGGATGTCAGACTATCTGTCACAATAATTTTTATTCTCTGTACATACTTAACATCTTTTACATTTTCTACTCTGTTTTCCCACTACTGTTCACAACGATGCAACGCTGCAATTTCCCCACTGTGGGACAAATAAAGGATTATCTTATCTTTTATTATCTTATCTTTTCTTATCTTATCTTATCTTATCTTATCTTATCTTATCTTATCTTATCTTATCTTATCTTATCTTATCTTAAGCAAAGCGCATCACAAATAGGTAAACAAACGAGGACCCGGTGCTACACCAAATTCTGTGACCCATCACATTCTGTGACCACAGGGGGCGAAAGCGTACATCCCTCTGCATGAATACCAGCGAGAAGGAGACTATTTACGTAAACTGAGTAAGCACCAAAACAGGACATTGTAAACCTTAGCTCCAACAATCGTTTACCGATTAATTGAAGGATGGGTAATAGTGGGTTTATTTATTTCAAACGGTAGAATAAAAGCATTCAATGCAACGGTCCGTCCAGCTGTGTTCAATGTCAAATAAAAAACACATTTCATTCGTCAATGCGAACAAAATAATATCCGGAAGGTTTACAATCTCCTGATTTGGTGCTTACGCAGTTTACGTAAATAGTCTCCTTTTCGCTGGTATTCAACACGGACATGCAGAGTCATGTACGCTATCGCAGAATATGGTTCAACACCTGCCAGCTCTCAGTGCATAAAAAGGCAATGTTGGAAGCCACAGTATTATACTAACCAACGTTTTAAATTTGAATTCAATGAGTACAACTTTGAAATTACAGCAACTCCTCAAATAATAGCCAGAGTTCAGAACCAGACTACAAACTGCAGCAGGTCACAATTTGAAGAAGGCTTTTAACACAAAAAGGAAAAAACGGCCATATTTGCTACAGATAAAGACTCAGGCTGATACACTAAGAGGCAGGCATTTATTTATTCTAAAATATGTTTTAGACCAGGGTACTAAAAGGGGCAGGCTACTATTAGAGGGCAGGCTATAAACTGATAAAACACAGAGCTAAATTTGAATCCTTATTTATATTTTACAGGCACTATGCTTAGGTTCCTTAGACCTGGCAGAGAAAATTAAAAAACTACCCCCCCTACCATCACACAACATTACTGCATTTGAACTAAAGTTATTGGTTTCTGATTAAGCAAACATTATTTGGTCAAATAGTTTTCTTTCACCTCATGGATTTGCATATTGAATTGGTTGGAACACATTTCAATTACTCTAAATTAGCCAAAAGCTAACTTGATTACTTCAGGAAAAACTTAAAACTCCACTAAACTTTGATATTATTGCATCATCTCGCTGATCATGGTTTCCAACCATGTTTTTCCTTCTTCTTTGTACCTAGTAGCTTAGTTTAGTTGAGTTTCATTGTTTTTTAGTCAAGAGTGCTAAACTGAAATATATTTGACTTGGAATTATTTTTGTTAATAAACTCTTATATTTTGAATGGAAATTGTGGTGAATTTAATCCACAGATCTGCAGAATCATGTTTAACCAGGATTTGAGCTCGATTCACATTTTCATTTGTTATTTTAACACACAGCAAGTAGAGTGTATGTTCACAAACAATATATGACAGTCCAAATTATCTGATTAAATAACCCCCGCTGAGTTGGGCAATAAATATCTTAAAGTTACACAACAGATTAATTACAGCAGCATGTAAATGAATACCAAACACTGTATTTCCATGCAGATTCATATTTGGGTTAACATACAAGGTTAGATGTCATTTGAAGACAGATAATTTGACAACTACACTCCAAAAGTTCAACAATCTAGAAGTTTCACTGAACAGGATATATGAAAAATTATATCAAATAAGTAATAAACAGGAAAACAAAATTTGGCAAATTCTTGTTTAACATTTATTAAAATATCCTACTGTCAAATCAAGCATGTTGCTCATAATATGAAGTCAAGATTCTGCCAAAAAGGGCTCACCCATAATAAACAATCATAGGAGAATTATTATTGAAAACACTCACTAGTCAGAACAGACTTTTTTTTCTTGATTGTACCCTTTGGTATATGATCTTCCCAAGCAGCTTTGGAAAGTTTTTTTCTAGATAAAATTTGGTTTTCCTTTATTCGTTTGTAGTACGAAAATGCTAGCATACATGGCTGTCCGCCCATTTTCAGCTGTCTTGTTTTTTACTCCCCTCAAAAATGGCGCTAGGTGGCGTGTCAGTGTGACTGACTAAGACCAATAAAAAGAGCTTAGACCATCTATAAGTATATCAACAATGCATAACAGAAAGGATGGTAAATAAGACGATATGTGAATTAAAACAATAACAAATTTGTTCTTAAAATGAACAAACAAAAAACAATAAAAACAATTTTCAAATATCTAAATAAATTGAATTCCTATTAACAACAATTGATTTATCTTAATTCTATGTTCATATAAATACCTTTCTGCTTCATGATAATTAGTAATAGCAAATCTTCAGGTAATCTTTTATCAGCACTCTTCCCTCAATCTGGAATTCCACATTGTTCCAGTTCAAGACGTTCCCTTCAGGAAAGTGTCCCTCGTTCATAAAGCTCTGGATCTCACATGGGGAGAGGATATAATCCCACATATGAACATCTGCCATCATTCCAACAAATGATTGTTTGACGTCAAAAGCACCACCGTGTGAATCCTGTTCCTGTAGGGAAGACGGGACATAAACACTTTAAAAAGGTCAAAGAATTTCACAACTTTAGAAGTTTGTAATAGTTCAACAAGCTGCCCTTGAAAGTACAACAACCCTTGAGTTTCACTAAACAGGATATATGAATAATTATATCAAATAGGTAATAAACAGGAAAATAAAATTTGGCACATTCTTGTTAACATTTAATAAAATGTGTTATTATCAAATCAAACATAATATGAAGTCAGAATTCTGCCAAAAAGGGCTCACCCGTAATAAATAAACGTTCAAGCAGTATTATTGAAAACACTCATGTAAACTACTCAACACGCACATCGAAAGCAAGCCCAGAATGTCTGACCCACTTCCAGTTTCCCAAATATGTCCACCCTGATGCGATTCATATGTATGCCTTGGAAATGTTACAAATGATGCTGATTAGAGTATTTATTAACACTGGGACACATGCCTCCAGCAATGGAAGACCCACCGTGGTGATGATCTCTTCAAGATCCTATGTGTGTGGTACTGTGATAGAGCAGGCAAGGGATTGGGAGCAAATACCGGGGAGCAGGGCTCCCTGGGAGAGCCCTGCTCCCCTACTGACCCCAAGAGGCACCTTGATCTCCTCAGCGGCAGCAAGGCGCCAAGCATCAGGGGCAGACCACAACCCAGCCCCCCCACTACTCCCTAACCCTCAAATCCCAACCCAAGCTCCAAAACCCCATCCTCTGCCTGAGATAGGGGGAGCCAGTCCCTGTAAAAAAGAGAGGCCAGGGACGCAGTGCAAAGGTGATAGAGTACATGGCCACCTTAGCATAGAGCCGACCAGCGAGCACAGCGCCATCTTACCAGGGGCATCATTTCCAGATTACCCTCAGCCTGGGTACATCATCAGACCCAACCTCCAGTCTGACACATGGCCTGCCACAGCCGGATCATGAAAAAACCAAAGCGAGAACCACGCCTGCGCCTGGACCTCTTGGCTTTAGATTTGCACGTGTAGAATTTTCAAAAAGCATATTGAGAGTAGTTTACATGTTTATTTATTTATTTTTTAACTTTGCATATTAGTATTTATTAGGCATTTTCCATTCATATCACTGATACCAGATTTTAGACTCTGTACAATTCATCATAACTGACCTATCATGGATAAAGTTCTCCATGTTTACTAATTATGTTGGGATCTGGAGTTTTGCCACCTTCCCCCAGCAGAGCGTGCCATGGGTCTCCTGGGCTGGAGCCTTCAGCGCACCTGAGGATCGTCAGCCCATCAGGAGACCTTCCTACATAAGCAGCAGTCAGACCTCGCTTCGACGCTGCAGTGTTGAACCAGTTTGGTTAGCAACCCGAGCCTCTGTCTCCTGAACGATCTTTGTTGCCTCAAGTGAGGGATCTGATCCTAATCTGTTCTGTCTCCTTGTTCCCAGGAATCCTGACCAAGGTCTGTAGCTCTGGATGAGCTTATCCGAACCTCCGCCTGCCTGTTCAGTTTCCTAGTCTGGATTTCTCTGCCGCTCTCAAGGG
>JAUZNJ010029188.1:0-15582 GCA_034780135.1 Jordanella pulchra | reverse complement strand
TATATATGTGCATCAATGACAATAAGGATTCTTCATTCTTACCAGTGATTTTTTATTTGTATGTTATAATATGCGAAAGAAGAAACGATAAATGGGCTGAATCATTTTGGATGAACTTCCACCGTCCGGTTGCATATAAATTTCTTTATTTGTTTGCACAAATATTTTCTATATAGTATGAAAGTAAAAGAACATACAATTAAAGAAAAAAAAAGAACAGATGTTGCATAGGAATGACTATATATAAGAAATCCAGAACACAATCTGAAAAACCCAAGTGCATTGTCGCCACCTAGTGGCGGAAGCTGCTCATTGCGCTACATCTCAGCAGGAAACATTCTTTCAAATTTAAACTTTGAATACCTTCGGAAAAAAAAACGAGAAGCTACATTCTTACATTACGTTTGCACACAAACATAAAGGAAAGTTTTTTCACATATTAAAGTTGTTATTCTTCTATTCCTTTTGTTCTGTTTTGTTCAGAAAGTCTAGTGCAATTGAATTAATAAAAGAATTGAAAAAAATAAATATCGTCTTTAACCTTTCAAGGCACTTTTTATTTTCTCGCAAATATGAAAACTCTTCACAGTTAATGCCATAAATATTCCTCATTTCTTTATGATGCCAAGTTCTGATGATGTATTTTTGTCAGTGGTTGAAATGTAAGTCTGAAAATAACTAAGAAAGAGATCGATTTGATTTAAAATCATTTTTCTTTCTTTCTTTCTTTCTTTCTTTCTTTCTTTCTTTCTTTCTTTCTTTCTTTCTTTCTTTCTTTCTTTCTTTCTTACTTTCTTTCTTTCTTTCTTTCTTTCTTTAGCCCCATGTATTTTTGCAGTTTGTTTAACATTATTAGTATGAAGCTTAGTGATACACCTTCTTATTTCTTCAGAAAGCAATCATATGTAACATTTGTGCAGTCTTTTCACAGGTCTCAGTGCTTCATAAATCTTCCACAGATTGTATAGAAGTCAGCCCTTATGACATTTTGACTATTAAATATACATCCTACCAAAACATTCTCCAGCTCCTTGATGTATTTCACACACATTGTTGCATTAAAACCATAAACTTAAATTGCACTTAATGAAATTTTATAAACCTGACCAATACAAAGTTGTGTGGTGTAAGGAAAATTATTCTGGGTTTTCTGAAATGTTGTGTGCTTGTGTTTACTCCTCTTTCCTTTTTCTAATTGTAAAATACAAACCAGGCAATTAACTGCTTTGTAAAGCAACCCAGAATCCATCTCTTTCACATATCAACATAAATTAAGTTACTTGATGAGGGCCTCATAAATTTGGTGGAAAAACAATCCAATGAACAATCAGCATTATGAAGAAAAAGGACCATACCGGGTGAGGTTAGAAATAAAGTTGTTGACAAGTTTAAAGTAGATTGGGACCTGGGTTTGAGATTCACCTCCTGATCGTAAACAACCTTAAGCACAGAACCAGTTTCACACAACTCAGTTAGCTGGTATTTCTTACATCTAAGTCTAATTCTAACGTTTTGGAAAAAAAAACGTCTAAATTTGTGGTCACATAGCTCCTCATCTATTATGTGCTACATAACAAAAGAGGAGTGGACAATATTTAGCTAAGCTAAAGCTAAGTTTGATGCCAAATCTATGATGCACACCGCACCTCCGACTTAGTGTACATCTTTCAATCATTTTCCTTCACCAAAAATGACAATTTGCTTTGCACTGGTTCATCACCAAAACTTTTAATGAACTAAGTAAAAGGTTTGTGGTTCTAATGTGACAAATTGTGAAAACGCTGAATGGATGTTGATACTTTTTCAAGACTTTAAAGATGTGTTTGTAAGTCATGGTTCTGTCCTCTTTTTGGTTTTGTTTGAGTCCACTTATACTGCTAAGTCGTCTTGGCGCGCTCGGCTGCTGGTGCCGCTGGTCCTGCTCAAGCGTCTTTTGTCCTTCAGGAAGCCTGTATGCACCAGCGACGAGCAGCCGTTTGGAAGCTCTGCAGGCGCCTGCTCATATCTAATCCTCAGGAAATCCTGCTCGTCCTCTAGGTTATCACAACTGTGGTGCCGCTCGGTTGCCAGGTTGGCGGAATTTTGTTGCAGCGCCATCCTGGTGTTAAAAGGATGGGAGGCGATGGAGGTCATTGGGTTCATGGATTCCTGTGGCGTCAGACAGTGGTCGAAGTCAGGCGGAGGGGTGCAGGAGTCAGAATGTATGGGCTGGTTGCTGGATTTCACTGCCACAACCATGGCTCTTTGGTTGTTCTTTTGCAACATCCTTTTACGTACGCAAGTCTTGATGCTCTTCCAACCAAGATGGTAGAGCTCCAACACAGACAGCAAAAGAGACACGCCAGCAACAACCAGCATGAAGACAATGAAGACGTTCTTCTCTGTGGGCCGCGACATGTAACAGTTCACAGGGTTGGGACAGGGCCAAGACTTGCAGAGGTACAGAGCCTTGAGGAACACCCCATAGATTAGATACTGCACCACTATGAAGGTCACCTCCATCACTGTTCGGATCAGAATGCTCAGGATATAAGTGCGGAGCAGGGCTCCTTTTAGGTGAACAGCACCAGTTCCCTCAGATACAATCTCCTTCCTGCTCTCCTGCTGCAGGTACTCCTTCTCCTTCTGCAGGTCTTCTCCATCATCCTCCCTCGACTCCCTGTCCTCCTGCTCCATCCTTTTCCTCTTCTCCTCCCTTCGAACTATGTGCATAGCATGGCCCATGTAGATCAGGGAAGGCGTGGAGACGAACACGATCTGCAGCACCCAGTAGCGGATGTGGGCGATAGGGAAGGCGCTGTCATAGCACACATTGGTGCAACCGGGCTGCTGAGTGTCACACAGGAAGTCGCTCTGCTCATCGCCCCAGGAGGACTCCGCTGCCGTGCCCAGCACCAGGATGCGGAAGATAAAGAGGACGGTGAGCCAAACCTTTCCCACTGATGTGGAGTGCTCCTGGACCTCTTCAAGGAAATTCCCAAGAAGAGACCAGTCCCCCATCTCTGCTCAGAATCCAATGATACACCTGGAATGAAACAGTGGAAAAAAGAGAATTATAAACGAGTAGTTAGCATCCCAGTTGAATGAAATGGAGTGCTTGACAGATTATGTATTTAAAATAGCTTCTCAGTCTGTGGAATAAATGGGGACAGTGGCGTGAGAGCAACCTTTTTCCCATGAGAACAGGATGGAAAGAGGCTAGGAGTCATTCAGGGAAACACACAGTGGCTAAAAAAATCCACACATGTTGAGACAACAGTTTATTGTGACTGACAAAAAGAAATAGTGAGCCCATTATTTATCTTTTTAGAAAATTTTACACCTCTAATGTGAATTATAAGTCGTAGAATTCAGAGAAATCCAGACAAATC
This sequence comes from Jordanella pulchra, assembly GCA_034780135.1. Lineage (NCBI taxonomy): Eukaryota > Metazoa > Chordata > Actinopteri > Cyprinodontiformes > Cyprinodontidae > Jordanella > Jordanella pulchra. The sequence continues at coordinate 12,211 of JAUZNJ010029188.1, read as the reverse complement.
TATTTGAGAAAACCCCCCCTAAATGATAAGTTAAAAAATGAAATGGTTGCATTACTGTGTTCATCTTGAACCTCCTATCTGGAACCAGTTATGGTTGAAGATGTGAACCTATACCTATAGCAAAGTTCAGCACATCATTTTCACTATTTACAGTCATGTTTTTACTTCTGTTTTATTCAATTTTAAATAAGGCAAAAAATACCTACAGATTCATTAAATAGCAGACTTGGATGAGGCAATGTATTAAAACTACTATGTCATTTTTGCTGAAAAGACACAAAAAAAATCTAGAAAAATGGCAAGACAAGTTTATTTACATAGAACATTTTAGTATCAAGACAATTCAAAGTGCTGTAAATAATTGGAAACACAAGGAAAATTACATCACATGACAATAATGAGAATAAAAAAACAATAATAAGAACAAAAAACAATAATAACAATTATTTATCAGAAAATAAAAGAATGTTGTACTGTATACTTAACCAACAACGTTTAGATAGCAGAGTCAAAGCCATTTTAAACCAAAATGTTCTTATTTATCTTCTTATCTTCTTATTTATCTTCTTATCTTTATAGTTTTCTGAGGGTTTATTCCAGATTATTGAGCACTTAACTCAACCCAACTAAACAGTACATATCCATGTTTGGTTCTAGTTGTCCGTATGCGAAGTAGGTTAGAGCCAGAAGACCTGAGAGGTGTGTACACTTTATACATGGACAACATGCCTGTAATATTATTTGGAGTTGCCCTATTCAGTGGTATATAGACAAGCAGAAGTATTTCAAAGTATATTATCTGAGAGACGGGGAGCCAGTGGGAGGATTTAAGGATTTTGGAACCTAATGGGCTCTCATTTCTTAGTTTTAGTGAGGATGCTGGCAGCAGCATTCTGGATCAGTTGCAGCTGTTTGATCCACTGCACTGAGGTCCAATAATACCAGCACTGTAGATCTTCCACAGTCTGCATTTATATGAATGATTGTATCATTAAGCACCTTGATAAGGTCAGCCTCTTTACTGTAGTGAGTAGGAATCAACAATCTTACTGGTGAAGGGGAGTTTTTTTTTTTCGTAGTGAAGAATTTCACTGTCATGATCTGGGACTCTTAGTCCCTCCTGTGTGGGTTTCTCTCCTGTGCGCCTTTCCTCTTCCTCCATGGCGCCAGGGGTTGTTTGATGTGCGGTGTGTTTCTCCAGCGCTCAGGTGTTTCCAATCAGCCCTCATCTTCTCCAGAGTATATCTACAGCTGGTGCCCAGTAGTCGGGGCCGAGTGTTTGCTATTTGATGGTTTCACAAAGCCTCCTGAGCTTCAATCCTCCCTAGTGATCTCCTCGTGTTTAGTTTCTGCTCGAAACTAATTCCCTGTGTTTCTTCTCCTCGTTGCCTTCAGGTTCTCACGGAAAGTCTGGATTGCCATCTGCTCCTGGCTTTCTTTGTGAGCTTCTTCCCTCGTGACGCTGTGGTGATTACCCACTGGATGCCCGAACTCTCAGTGTCTTCTCTCGTTGTTCACCTGGATCCTCACAGCCCTTCTATTGGCAGCACAACCGTTCCTGTTGTCTCCGTTCAATCTGAGCCGTCCTGTCCGTTTCCCACCGCACTCTTTCGTTGCCTCTGGACCCACGCTGGATACTAAGACCCCGGACACCAGAACCCCCCATCTGAAGACATTTCTACTCACTCCAACAGTGAGAACAACCCGAAACGTTCTGTCACTGAGTTTTCCCATGTGCCATGAACTCACCAGTCTGCTCTCTCTCCCAGTGACAGTTCCTGCTGGTTTGTTTCCCCCTGAACCAGGCTTTGGTCTCGCTAACCAGTCTCAGCATCTCAATAAACATCTTAAACTTGAAAATGCTCTTCTGTTTTGGTGTTCTGCATGTGGGTTAGACAGCTCAAAAAATCCACCATGACATTCACAAATTTGTTGCAGGCCCTGGTAAAGTCACATTGTTTGCTGAAACTAATTTTATTGAAGCAAACTTTGACTATAAATCTAAGAGGATTTACAGCTTTATTTTCCAAAGAAATGTGACTAAATGTGACTAAATTTGCTCTGTTAATTTAAATGTTCAGTGAATAATCTATTGTTCAGTTACATTTTTAGACACCACTGATTTACAACAAATAAAGGAATTGGATGACAGTATATTTAACCTTTTGTGAATGTCTGTATCATGAAAGCTGCCACAAGTAGGAGGAACTAAAGGGCATAGAAAAATATTAGGAGGGAGCTGTGGTGATATTGGGAGCAGCTCAGCATGCCATCCATGTAAGACCTGTTAAGGGAGGGATGTGTAGACTATAAATGTCTGCTATAAATTTATCGGTTTAAGAGAAATTATAACATTTTGATTGAGCATGGACAAGCAGGCAGAAAGAGAGGATGAGAGAGGAAGAGAGCAGTCCTGCTGTACTTTTAGAGTTGTGACCTGGCCTGAGGGGCCTGCAGATCACCATCAACTCTGTGTGACAAGCCCCCTACAGATCTGGAGGCGTCAATCAGATTTTTACATCTAACCTCTAAAACAGTTGATGATAACACGCCGTTCACCAAGCCTAACATGGCAGTGAGAAGCATACAGCTCACAGCTGAGAATCACCCTATAAGGTAGCTCAACAAACAGCTATATTGTAACCAACAGTGACCCCCCCCCCAACACCCCTGAAATAACCCATCGAGGTGTGACCCCTACATCTACAAGCTGTGTGTGTGTGGCTGCTTGTGTCTTATTCAGTGATGGATGAGGGTAAAAGCTAAAAGGAACTGTTAAAACATGACATGAAATCACTGCTAAACTTAGCAGGATTATAGAAAATGTATACATTGTTGAAAAGCTTTGAATGGCAGCCGAAGTGGGGAAATGGTATACAATATTATGCATGCTATCACTAAGAGGAAAGTGTAGAGACTCTATGTTCCCTTTTAAAAACTCTCTCATTAATGTAACCCATCAGAAGTTATTCCCTTTGTTGGTAACACTTTGGTCCAGAGCTTTCAATCTTGGTTACATGCAAAGAGATGTTTCTCTTTCATTGAACTGTTTATTGCAACTGCATTGCCTCCCCCTGAGAGATTCTTTGAAGTGATTTAAATTCTTTTTAAAATTATATTTAATCAATTCTATTTTCCTAGAAAAAATATGTAAGCGTAGCTAAATTTATTTGCAGCCATTCTTCAAAACTAGGAAGTTGGATAAGGAGCTTTAACAGTTTGAATCTCTTAGTTTTCCCTATCAGCCTTGAACACATCACTCTCCTGCTTTCTGTCTGGCTCCACCTGTTCAGCTTACATGTCCTCTACCTGCCAGACCAGCTGTTGTCCCGTTCTGGCAGTTTTCAAGTGATTATTTTCATTCCTGTGGATGTGTTTTGGACAGCTCTTTTGATGTTGTCTCTGCTGGATTTGTTAGCTCATGTTTCTTTGGATTGGACCTCTATTCTCCCAGCAGCTACATGCCAGATGGTTGCTTGGTACTCTCTTCAGCAGCATCCCAAAGGTTTGGGATTTAACAAACCCTACTGGGACTTCAACTGTGGTTGGCTGAGTCAGTATGTTAAGGCTAAGATTGGGATTTTTTGCAACATACCCTTTAGGATGTTCTCATTTAAACTAAGAATGTAGAGTTGAAAAAGGCATGAGCTTTAGTGCATCGCCTCTTTAACTACTACAATATCTGTTTATTTTGTGTAAAACCTGATGGTCATTATCAAGTGGGTTTTTAACGAGTCCTTCCTTTAGATAAATGGTCAAAACTGTTTGGTCAAATAAACACAGAAATGCTTCATTTTGAGGCTATTTGTTTACATTTTTAACAAATTTCCCACTGAATGTGGAGGGGCCTGTGTATGAGGAAACAGATTATAAGTATTTAAAGATTTGCATGAACATCTAAACCCCACCTAGGTTGGATGGGCCAGGACATAACATAGGATAGTTTGTTTGGTCTGTTGCTTTATTTTCTGAATCCACCCAACACCTGCAACAGCTGGAACCTGGTAGGAGGGCTGTACCAAGGTCCCAGACAGGGAACTGGCTCAAAGCCCCATTCGGATGAGGTTGATGATCTTTGCTGGAAGTAAATGACAAACAGGCTCTGAGCTGGAGGAAGGGAACAAGATCCCAGCCGGCACAATGGCAGGAGGTTACACATTAAAACAGCAAATGCTCTTATCAGCTGACACTGACAACAGGCTTCCCTCACCTGTGAGAACTGTGCAAACAAACATCTCCACATGGGAAAAGGACCTTGTTTTCTGAGTTTGAAAAAATCCCTTTAAAAGGTTTGAATAATGTCCAATAAGATCAAAAGAGCCTTTAAAAGTAAGATATTTTTCTGTAAATATGCTATATTTTCCTTGTTTTTAAAGAAAAATCATGTCCAGGGTTTTAACAACATGAGATAAAATAGTCACCAGATACTGTTGGACAAGTCAGATGATGAAAGGTGGTTTAATAATAACTGAATCACCTTCATCTTTAAAATTTTACTGGCTATGACTTGTTACTTGTGAAATTTGAGTACCATCTCATCTGTTTTGATTCAAAAGTCAAAATTATCATGCAGCAGAAAAAGTGTTGGATGCTTGTGTGGAACGTCTTCTGGTATCGAAGTGTACAATAAATTACTTTCCTGTAATGAAGTTCCTCAGATTTACAGTCCTTTAATGAGACGCAAGAGACATTTCTATGGTTTTCTTCAGATATGTTGGAGAGAGAAATAGTGAACTACCCCTCCCCCACCTGTTGCTGAGCACCACTGATGACCGATATTTTTTTTGTTTTCTCACAAAAGGTGAGTAAATTGTTGTTTTCAGAAAAACGTCCTCTTTTATAAAACACACGCAAACAAAGACTCGTTTGATAAACAACCAGCTGCTGTCAGGTTACCACAGCAGAAATCCTGACTAATAAACCAGCCAATAACAGCCTGTTTTATTTGTGTTGCTGTGTAAAGAACAGAAAGACAAAAAGGTTTAAGAGTCTGCTGACTAAGCTGTTGAATGCAACATTACATTTGTCTAAGACAGCATTAAAATTCAAAATAGCAAATATATTGCTTAAATAACACCCAAAATAAGCAATATGTTAGAATATTCTAATAGTAGTGACAATAACTATTGCTTCACTGTTTGAAATAAATAAATGATCTTTTTTTGTCTTAATTAAATTTTGAATACTGTAAAATATGTTTACTATGAGAGTTTGCACCATCCTGATAAAAAAAACCTACCTATTCATTATGCAAGTAAAACACATTTAAAAATGCAGTAATTAGAATCCATGTTCAATAGTGAAGTATTGTGTCTGGAACAAGCAGACACAGAGGCCAGCAGTGTCCTTCTTTGACTGAGCTGTTCCTGCTCTCAGAGGAAGCAATCTCTAACAATATGATTTCCGCCAAACAAAAGGATCAAGGTTTCAACTCAAACTGTCTAGAATTGAGAAAGGACAGAAATTACAGCTCAGCCCTTTCAGTGAATATCTTTACTGTGTTAGAAGCACCTTCTGGTTGTCTGTCATACCAGTGCCGCTGGCAATAACCAGGGATTTACTATGAAACAATTTGCCCTTTGCCGAGCAGCCTGGTTGGCCTGCATATAATCACCACTGTCAGATTTGTTTAGAATCCCAGTGGAGGGTAATGAAGAAGCAATGGGCTATATGGTCAGGGGGTATTCAGAATGGTAAATAGCACATATTAAAGCTATTATGCACCTGCTACCGTATGTATTTCTATATGCAACTGAAAATGGAGTCGAGGGTGACTTTGAACTAAAAGAGAACTATAGACGGTAAAACTCAGAAAGTAAATGAAACTCCATCCTATTAAATATCCAACCAAGGTGGGGTTTAGATGTCCATGCAAACGTTTAAATACTCAAAGGTCAACTCAAACTAAACTCTGTCTGAATATTTTCCACATCAACACTAAGCTGGTATGGACTTCAGCTTAGAGAGGTGATGAGAGAAGAAACAGCCTCTTCACTCAGTTGCCAAACGTGATCACTGCTGCTCATGTATCTTGCCAAAGTCATGACTGTAGAAATGCCATGTGCCTTCTCCTCCATACAAAACATCAATAAATCCACTGGTCTGTTGGACCCTGCTCACTTTTGCCTAAGAGGGCAGCAGCTGTGTTTTAGGCATCCCATAAGCTCATGGCAACCCATAAGGGTGGAGAAACCCTGGTTGGCAACTTTGTACCACCTTCAAGTTATGTTTAGATGAGAACACAGTGACGCATGTTGGTTTTCTCCAACAGGCTGATATTCTTAATAGGGTCCAGTAAATGGTAACAGAAGAATGAGAAATTCCATATTATCAAACCTTTTGAAAAGATATTAAAATCACAACAAAGAATAAACTCACCCTATAACTGATAACTTTTAAGTGGATTTAAACATATATGCAATTTTGACCTCTGATCCACCTTTGACAGGCTCAGGATCCTTTTAAAACTGTGGAATATATTACTAGCTCTGTGGCGTCCCCTTAAACACACAGGCATTTAGATGGCTTTGTATACATTTCCTTGGCTTGCCTCCAATTGTCTAGGTTTGTTTAGACTACTATCAGAGGAGGAGAAACTGTTTACAATGAGTGGCAAATTTAGGTTATTATGTTTAGCTGTTTTTTGAGAAAACCTGTCCTGGTTAAGGCATAATATAATGCAACATATCCTTGCAAACTGTTAGATACCCATTAATATATGCAGTAAAAGCTGATCAAGTTTATTATCTGTGAACTGTGTAATTTGAAATATATTCTGACCAATTTATGTACAGAAAGTACTAACATTTAATCCCTAAATACATTTGAAGTTTAAAAGATGAAAAACCTAATTTCATATGTCATCTGTATACATTTAGATTTAAACTATCAGAGTTTTTTGCCTTTTTTCCCCCCAAGAAAATTTAAGATAAAACTATAGTCTTCCTTGCTATGAGTGTAATAAAACTTAATTAATTCAAGATTTTTTTATTGGGTATTGAAATAAGTAGGTTTAAAAAACCCCAGCAGGCACTTGACATAGATGTCACATAGAAACAATGTTGTACCCCAACGTTGGATTACCATTGGATTATGATGCGAAAATGAATGTTGAATTTATGTTAAATCCTTCCTGTTGAACATTAGCCCTCAACGTTAATCAGATGTTGGATTTTAGTTATTAGCCAACACAACTTGAAACTAACTAAATGACAAATTGATGTCAGATTGAAAAGCTTTCCGTTTAACTGACGTTAGCTTTTGACGTTACAGAAACATCAGTTTTTGGTTGTCAAACATTGCAACCCATATCCAACCAAGAAACAACGTTAATGCAACGTAATGTGTCTGCTGGGAAGAAAACACTGAAGTTTGACAGTGGAGGGTCCTGTCACTATGTCTCCCTGATGAAGCGCCACCGGCTACTTAGCTAAGGGGGTATCCCTTTGGCTTGCTGGTAAGCGTGCATGACTTTAACCCAGGAGTCTGGGGAATGCATCCTACCTAGGCCACAGAAGTATTGTTTTTCTATGTAATTCAAATTTGTTTTGTTAGGAAAATTTCAATGCAATGTATGCAGTAACACATTACTTAAACTCATGCAATGCCATGCAGATGTTCTGTTTGCACTAATGAAGATTTACCACATCGTCATGGTGATTGCTTTTATCTTTTAAGCTGCTTATTGGCAATAGTTCTTTAGATTTACTTGAAGATTGGTTGCTTTTTGAATGACTTGCAGTTTGATCAGTTTAGCACTATCATAGGAAGATTGTTTAGTTGTTATAACCCTAAGTCACTTACTTTGTCCTATGAATCGTGCATTTATAGTTTTATAAACAGGCTTATATGTTCATAGGAACCACACTTTTTCACTAGATGTTACAAACATCTTTGTCAAAAACTGGCAGGGTCTGTAAGCACGTTGTTCCCGGCAGCCTATCACAGAGACTAATTTATTGATATTTCTATAGCCGTATCAGAAGAAAAGCAAAGACAGTAGAGCCATACATAACAGGGAAAGCTAAGGGGTGATCCCAGGGCTGTTTTTACCCAATTTCTAAATATCTTTCAGTCAGAAAATGTTTGTACTCATCCACTTTTCTTCCTCTTTCCATTACTTTACTGGAGACTAAGACTGAGTGAAAAATAAAAGCTGAAGAAGTATGTAAAATCACAACATTTTAATTGAGTTTTATATGATAAACAACACAAACTATTACATGATTCTTTAAGAAGACAGAAAATAACTATAAATCTTTTCTTCTTATTTATTAATTTGTTTTTAAATAAGTCTGAAAACAGTGTCATACATTTGTTTTCAGTCCCCAAGACTCAGGACTTTATAGACTCATCTTGCACTGTGATTACAGCTTCAAGCATTTTAGGGCATGTGTCTGCCACTTTTGTAGATGTAACAAGAAAAATCTTACTTGTGAAATATCTCAGGCTCAATCAGATTGGTAGATTTTAAAACTGATTAAAAATAAGACTTTATTTGCTGTATGTTTAGAGCTGTTGCCCTATTGGTGGGTGAACATCTACTTCGTTCTCTTCGTAGTCTCTAGCAGGTTTTATTTATGAATGTCATGTATTTAAATTGAGGCTTCAATGTTAGATTTCCACCACAAATAGAGAGTTGTATTTTGGTCAAAAAAGGTTTGGTAACATCTAACCAGAACACCGTCTTCAACGTGGCTCCATGGGATGATAAAAGCCTGGGTTATGAATCAATAACATCATTGTCTCTTATCATCCTCCACAACTGTGATCTTTCTCTGTTCTTTGCTTTCATTATGTTATTTTTTTTTTTACTAATGTTCTCTAGTAAACCAGTGAAGCCTTCACAGAACAGCTATATTTAAACCATTTCTAAAATAAGTGGTTTCATTAAGTTTTACTTAAGAGTATCAGAATTTTTTTAAACCACTAACTAGAGATTTTAAACTAGAAACCATAAAAATGACAAATTGAAGGGGGATTCATTATTTTATAAATCACTGTAGCATTACATAGATATCGTGTTATATAATGATGCTGCTTGTTTAAATAGGACATGTTCTTGGGTCCACTTGTGAGTAGAACCTCATGTATCACCTCTTAGGTACTACAAAGTTAATTTTGGAGCTCGCTTAAGACTCTAAACTTAAAAGTATCATTAATCTCTCTTGAAACACATATTAACATATCTGTAGAGTATATGAAACATCTAGACTGCCATACTCAGTCTGAGGACTATTTTTGTTGCTTTTGTTTTGGAAGGACTAATACTATTCTTTAGTTTCTTTAGGGACTTCTATTGTAAGATTGTCTAAATCCAGTGATGTTTGGCTAAGAGTTGCATGTTGTACATATTTAAAGTCCTGTTCTATATTTGAATCACAGCTTTAACACTTAAAGCGCAGCAGCTGTCTGGATGCTAAGCGGGCAGGGGTGGCGTACATATCCCTCCCAGGATTACAGTCAACAGCGAGCATGTATAAGTTTAGCTTGTATTGACTTGGCATGGCAGTGAGCTGGGGATTGTGTGACCTAGAAAAATGATAGAATGCAGAGTGAGTGGGAGAGTGGTTCTCTCTAATGTGAGTCACCTGTTGCTACCCTCCACACATCCAGCATGCATCTCAGCAGCCGTAGATCAGTCAGGCCGGCAGCAGCTAGCCGGCCAATATGCTGCCTGCTACCTTACATGGCTCTAAGGCTGCTCATCTGCCCGCAGCTTAACACAAAGCCACAGTCTCCTTATGATCTATTGTTTAGCTGTTTATGGTGATAAACTGAAACTTTTAGAGCCGACAGATATCTGAGAGGTGTTTAATATGCATCACGTTTGGATGAACTTACTCCCACCCCCCAAAAAATGTTGTTTAGCTGCTATTTGTGGAGGGGTGACATTAAATGTTTGGCACATTTTCATCTGCTTTATCTGTTTCACTGCAGTCATGTACAAAACATTCATCCTTGGCATTAAACACTGTTGTATTAGTTGACCAGCCATTAGGTACATTTCCACAAATCTTTCTTTTTTGTTTACATACTCCATATCTGTAGCACACTGATAAACAGGCAGAGTTTTACGATGCCGATCCACTCTGTTCTACCAACACTGACTTTATTTCAGTCTTAGTAGTTTCAGTGTTAGTGGAAAGACTTCTCAGACTCACCTCGGTTCAAATCAAACGTGGATCTGTTGTCCTCAAGACTGCTGAATGTGTTTATGCAGAATAATGATTAATAGCAAACATTTCGGCTTACACTGTAGGTAGACAGTTTCAGTGCAGCAGGCCACTGAATCTACACTATTATTCTTAACGACTTATGATTCACATTTTTCTTTATGCTTTTTGCTACTTTTAAGGTTAATTGTAGCAAAAATCCTTATTGCATTTTATAAAACAAGAAGTTACAAGTCGTCTTTTAAAAAATAAATTCAGTACCCTTTCAGCCTTGTGACCCACATCTCTGCAAGCTCATTATCAGCTTTAACTGCTCTTTTATTTGCACACCAATAGAAAATGTGTCTTCGGTTTTCCATTGCTCACATTATAATGAACAGTACAAACAACAAAGAGGTAAGGAACAAATAAAAAAGAGAAGCAAATATCAACAGACCAATATTAAGACAGATAAATAAAAGGAGGAAGGCAGGTGATTGATGTGTAAGAAGCTCTGATTGCTCCAGGAGTGTCTGACTAACCTGACTGTGAGGTGTTCATTGAGTTTAACATGAGAAACTGGCTCTGTGTCAGCTCGGTTTTGCTATTAACGTTCTGTAACACTTCTCTGAATGTAAGAATTTGCTCAACCTTTGACCCGGATGTGTGGGGTCTTCAGAAAAGAATTTTTGGGGTTCTCAGCCTCAGTGATCCTTTCTGCAGATCCCTCTATTAAATGCATCTTGAAGTTGTCCCTAGTGGTATACAGAGATGGATGGGCACAAAAATGACTGAACGATGGCTGACCAACGATGCTGCTCCTATGGAAGGTTGTTCTTTCTAATTGTAGGGAGATCAGTCTAATTTTTTGAAGTATTAGCTTAGAGTCATCAGTCCATTCCTTGTTTTTTTTTTTATTTTTAGAATTACTCCCATGTTTAAGGGGATCTCAATCTGTCCCAAAACAACACTCTAGGTGACATTACTTACATAGGTGAATTTTTGAGAACAGTGGCCAAGAACATTGATACTCACCGAGTGGTGTATATCAACCTGCACAATAGTAAAATTTATATCTTATTAAGCTTATATTTAAGTCACAACCAACACAGTTTTGCTTTAAAGGCATTAAACAAAAAACAAACAAACAAACAAACAAAACACCCCAAACAATAATTGAACTAAGTTAGTTAAAATAATTAATTTGCTTTATTTCTCAATCTATCCAACCATTTTATTTTGTAGCTACCTTCTAACTTGTTGCTTTATTATGCTGATTTAAAAAAACATTGTGAATAAGTTTAAATCTCTATAAAAAACACAAGACCGACTGCTTTTTAAATGGTAGTTCATAATTATCTGTTGGTCAATAATTATACTGATGATCTTCTAATGTTTATTGAGATAGGAAGAAAATCAGCTAAAGAAGATTTCTTGATTCATTGATTTAAACAATCAATCAACCTGCAACCTGCAAAGTTTTTTCCATACATTAAGTTTACACAGCGTGTGTTTTGAAGCATAAAGCACAAAGCAATTAAAAAAGAAACAGCAGGGATAATTAATCACAATAAGTAACCTGTGGAAAAATAAAATATGAACAGATGTTGTAATGTTAGGCAGTTGTGTTTAATGATGATAAAAAAACACTTACTGTAGACATAAAGATTGTATGTCTCTTAAACAAAAGTATACATTCAATGAGTGTTATAAAAATGCTAAAATTAACTTTCCAAATAACAGGAACAGAATAAGTAAGTTAATACATTAAACAACAAAAATTAAATGTACATTTCTTTTAAAACATCAAATGTATGCTTTGTTTTATTGCATTTGTCACAGCCAGAAAACAAATAATATTTGTGAAAAAGAAAGATAATTTTAGATCAAGATGGATTAGCATTAGATAAGTTGGATGAAAGCATAGATGGGCATTACTTACTACTATTAGTCATGTTATGTATTAAAATGTGTGAGGCAATGTGAAGTGGTTAAATCTTATTTTTCAAATAATTATATACACACATATATATACATAATTATATACATACATATAT
>JAUZNJ010029187.1:0-41027 GCA_034780135.1 Jordanella pulchra | reverse complement strand
CCCTTTCAACCATGCCTGCTATCAACAGTAAAATGTTGTTTCACTTGATGAATTTCCTTCAGAAAATATTCCACTATATTTACTTGAACTTCATGGGTGCCAATAATGGTGAGCAGGACGGTATATGAGATTGAGCCAATATGTAGTTCCAAATCAGAATGAATGTTAAATGCAACTTTTCTGTGCACAAAGAGGGAATTTGGCTTTGGTTTTTAATCACTTACATTATAATGAATAGTACCAGCAACCACCACATGTAAAAGAACATGTTTTATGGGAAGGATAAAACTAAAACAGAAAGTTAGTAATATGTAGATGTGGGCTTTTGTTTTCTAAATAAATAATAGAAGGAGGGCTGATCGTGAGAGTCTGAGTATCCTTGCTGTGAATTGCTTTTTAAGTGTATTAGAAAGACTGTTTGGGAAAAGAAGTGTGTGTGAGTCCCCTAGGCATGTGTCCTTAACTAAAAATTATTCGCTTGGTAGTGGCATTCTAATGTTTTAGCTAAGTTAACATTTTCTGATATGACCACAATGGTATCTTTACTCAGCATAGTAGACTCTGTTTTCATTCAGATTTCTAAAAAGGCCCTAGGTTCATATCCTTTTAAGCTAGAGCTGTTTATTACTCTTTGCATTTTTTTGTCAATCTAAAAGGATGGCACAGGTAAAATTGCCAAAAGGAATGTCTCATTAAGAGAAACATCTGCAGGCGAAACAAAATCCTTTCAGGCTTGCCTAAAATGCAAATAAACATACAAACATACCCTGGAAATCCTTAGTACAAAAAGCACACTGTGAGTTTATCCATCCATCTTCTATTTCTTGTCCATCAGGATCACAGAAGTCTGGTGTCTATCCGAATAGACACCAGACTTCTGTGATCCTGATCCTGATAAACCCTGGACATGTTGCCAGAGCATCATGGTAGCACAGAGAGACACAACCTTGCACACAGTCTCACACCTAAGAGCTACCAATTAACCTATAGTAGCCATGTTTTTACACTCTCGAAAGAAGCCGGAGTACCCAGAGAGAACCCGTGCATTGTAGGGGAGAGAACATGTAAACTCCAGACAGAAAGATCCTAGGCTATGAACAGATATTCTTCCTGCTAAGCAACAGTGCTGCAAACTGCACCACCATGTGGCCCCTCAAGAGTGCTATCGATGAACACGGAACATCTAAAAAAAGACTAGTTGAAATGTTGATAAGGTTGATGGGACTTGTATTAAATTTGCAAAGAGACAATCGGACTCCATTGAGAACACAGAAAAGTACTGAGGATAAGAAGAAACTAACAGGAGAAACAAGAAGAGTGAAGGTGGAGAACTGCCAGATTCCCATCAGCATGACTCAGCAGAAACAAACACAACCTTTCTCTCTCATAAGTCAAAAAATTTTAAGATCTTAATCACGTGTATTCACTTAGATGTAGTGGAAATGTATAAAAAGCAGGTACTTAAAATGCTAAATGTAACCTTGAAAAGGACACTTTTTAATGTTTCAAAGAACAAAAGAAAAAGAAACATGGGATAAAAATAACAGATGATTTGGGAATGCTTTAGGAGAAGTTTTCTACAACACTAACACCACACATCCATCACAAAACCCCTCCAAAACTTTGGTTGGTGACAACTGCTGCAGGACCACCACACAGAACGCAAATCAAAGACAGACAGATGGATCCCGATGGGCAACGGCAGGCGGACGCCGCCAGCAAACAGTTCACGGTGTGCCTATGAAGGGAAGGGTTTCCTTTAAAGCATTGGGACACAGCTGCTGAATGGAGGGCATCTGAGGCGTGTGTGGCCCCTCTCAGATTCCCCGTACGGGGAGGAGATGGCGTTCCATAAGTGCATCAAAGTAGCCTTTCAGAGACAAAAGCGCACAAAGGCAGAAGAGTGTGGGAATTCATGGGGGGTTAACGTTGTCTGACAGGTTGTAAAAACTGAATCAAAACAAAAAATAAATCCATGACAAATTCCCGAGATGTTCTTTCAGGCAGGGAAGGTTGTTTTTGGAAAGATGTCCACTGAGGAACGTTCAAAAGATGAGTTCAAGAAGTGAATGTTCTGAGAGACAACGACTGGCTTTGGCAGAAACATAAAAGAGACCTTAATGACACAGACTTCCACTCAAAATGTTTGTGCTAAAGAGCATAATTACTGTCGCAAAAAACAGCAGTTCTCTGAGGTGTGCAGCATAGCTGAACTCTGAAAGATATTAAAACTTTTTTTCCTTCATTCCAGCTTTGGCTTTAGAGTGAAAAAGGAACACATGGAAGAAATTAATCTGGTTTGAGAAACTTCTAAATAAAATCCAGATTTTTAGGAATCAGGAAAATACCTTTTCTGTCGTATTTCTAACCTTTAATAGTAAAAATCTAAAATACATTTTACCACATTATAGAGCACATTTTACAGCTGTTCTTTTAGGGAATTACATTTTTATTTCATGGTTCGAGGAGGCCCCAAACCCTCTAATTAAAGTCTATATTTCTTCTTTGGGGAGCTTTGTACAGTGTGGCTTTTTGGATTAAAATACGGCGACCAACAAAAAACAAAACATAATCCTTTGGGGGCTCACTAGGAGATTAAATACCGACGTTATACCAGTCAGGCTTGCAGTCACCAGGAATCCTTTAACTTCTGAACTTGATTGACATGGATAACCATCTCTAACCATAATTGCTTTAAAGCTGCTGAGGCCAAGTGAAAGCTTCTGGCCTTAATGACTGACCCTCTGTTTTACACGAAGCACTGTCATTGCCCCCAGCACTGTTATCTCAGACCATACTCAGGGCTACTGTCCCTGGGTACATCAACCTCATTCTTAACAGATCAAGTCTGAGCAGACATAGTTTTTGATCCACTTACAAATGTGGAGGATTTGGGGGGAGGGAGGGTTCACAAGAGATTCATCCTAGAGCCACTTACAGTTTCCCTTCCTATGGCCTCTCTGGGACATCCCCATAATTCTCAGTGTGATCTTCTTTTCACTCTCGATGCGGGTCTTAGTCTGGCACGCACTCCAAGTCGTTGGTTCTTTTTTGTTTAATGTGGTTCTGAGAAACAGGACTAAAAGAACAGAAAGGAGCAAAGAATGTGCAACGTGTTACAGGGATGTCTGCCAGTGGAGAGGATGGCTGCACGACTGACTCTGAGTTTTAATTGGTCTCATATTCTTGGCATCTACGTATGTAAAGATTGAAAGCAAGTGTGTGAAGAAAGGATAAAACTGGGGATCAGGATATGCCACAACCCGGATCACGTTCTAAACGTAAAAGAAACTTGTTTTGCATAAATATTAGGGCTTAACAGAAAAAATAAGAGAGATAAATGTTATAGTCTGAAAGCAATTCACTCCTTTATTCCACAGGAAAATCATGCAGAGAAATCGTTAGCCGTACCAACAAAAGTTTTTAACATTCCTCTTGAAGAATAAAAAGTACAGAGAGCTGAAGAAACGTTCAGATTGCCAGAGGAAGTTGGAGCGACTTTGGGAAGCAGCAAATGTTTTACTGTTAAGCCAAGTGTGTGACCCATTGAAGTGTTCAGACTCAGTTTGTCTAATGGAGCGGCTAACTCGAACACACCTCCCTACTCCCCCTCTTTGACTTGAGTGGCGTTTGGATTTAAACTAACATGACTAGGGGCTAACGCACTGCAGCTCAATGTCCAGCTAAATATTGCTGAGATTGGCCCGAGTTTACTGGTAGTCTAAATGCAGCCATTTAATCTTACAGTCCTGGCCCACACATCCGCTGCTCTTATTACTGTCACAGCCCTTTAATATTAGGCTTGAGCTCCCTGTGAAAATACGAGGAAGACCAGAGAAGGAGGCTTTTGGGTTGAACGCCAGGAGGGATGTGAAGCGGTTCTTGCTCGCTATACATCCAAACCTCTTATGTTAGCTACAGGAACACTGACATCGAGGCACAGACCCATGTCATCCGATGTGGTGGATAATCATATTAAAAGTTCACAGAGTGATCAGAGATTTTAAAATTGTGAAGTGATCTGGATATCCTTAAAGCATCCCACGACTGTTTCAACAAAAATCTCAGGGCTGAGTTAGGTCTTAGGAAATGATGATAATCTTAAAAAGCAAACAGAGTGCAAATAGGAATAACAGGAGACTTTAACAGAAAATACATCTGCCTTCTGCACAAAAAATGTTTTTTCCTACACTTTTCATGATTATGTCACACTTCTTATAAAGTATAAAAATGATTCAAAACCCTCCAGCTGCCACATATAAATAAACACAAAATTGAAATAAATAAAAATCAATAATCCATAAAAATGATCAATAAAATACTATCCATTGTTATGTGCTTCGGGCACATTATGATTTTTGTCTATTTCTTTTTGTTGTTTTCTTATAGACCTTGATTAAATGACCTTTTGTAAATATATTTTGACGTTTGGATAATTTCTTTTTGGTCATTTAATTACGTTAATTTGTGGTGCTGTTGGTCCGCCTATAAATAGGCTGGCTTTCGGCATGTAGGGAGCCTCCCCTCCATTCTCGCCTGGGCTCCGCCTTTCCGCTCGCTCCACCACCTCCAGGCGCGGTGTGTGCCGAACCAGCCGCTGTGGGCCGCAGCTGAGGTTTCCTGCCTGTCATGCGGTATTTCTGTTAGCCTTTGTTTGTTTATTTTTTCGTTGTGATTTTGGCCTGGTGGGACCGGTTGTCCTGTTTTCAATCTTTCTTTTATTTTTCTTTGGAACACGGGATCTGAGGGTTTGAATGCTATTTTCTTCACAGAAAATCAGAAGAACCTGAATTAAGAAAAACAAAGTGAAGAGAATTTATGAATAAAATATTTTCTTGAACCCTCATCTTTTGTCTCGTGTCCTCAAGTATGTTGTGCCCTTGATGGACGTAACACCATAAATACCCTTAAAAAGATTTAAGGGAATGTTTTTGGAATTTTCCTTTTTGGATAGAATAAGAATCTGTCACCAGACATAATTCATAATTTATCTAACTGGCTTGACATCAAATGCTAACTGGCTTGCTAGCAAGAAAGGTCCCATGTAGCTGGAGACCTAGAAAGCTAATAGATGCTACAGCAGCTAGATAATTCCTCATTTCTCCCACTACTCTCCAACACAGCATAATTTGCTGTTATTTTAGCTGTTGTTTTATCTGTTTTCTTTTTGTAGTACCTCTACCTGCCCCTTTATTTTTGTTCAGCTTTTTAATCATCTTGAAGAAGGACATTAGCTGAGCTACTGCTGCGAAAAGCTAATGTTATGTAGTGATGGGAGTGGGATTTTAAATGAGTTAAATGAATCAGATGTTTTGAACCTAAATGCATTTATGTTATTCAGTATTTAAATGAGTAACTTTGGCTGTGTCCAAAAGTCCACCCTGACCCCTAAATCCCTCAATCACGATACAGAGCAGGGACTATAGAGTGGACTCTTTAGTGAACTCAGTGAAGCGACCATTCGGACAGATGATCACTACTTTTCGCTCCCCGTTGGTTACGTAACTCAGTTTCCACCAAAACAAATCCCATCATGCTTTGCAAGGAGAGTTCTCGCAAAGCATTCTGGGATATATACGCTTGTCTAGTGACTGTGAATGATTGCTACTTTTCAAGGTACATTGTAGGAAATTTTGAATCCACAACATTTTAATCCACTAGATGTTCAGACCCTCATCTAAATGGCGTAACCCCTATATAGAGCTCCATATATTTATTCGGCGTACAATTCGAAACAGCTTTTGTCATATTTTGTGCTGTAAACACCCCCCCAAATGGCTGAGTTGTTCAAACACGTGGCATGAATCCGAGCGTGGACATTTTCTATCTGCAAGCAAAGAAATAATCAGCAGCACATTTTGGAGATCATTTAGTCTGATGTCCAAATATTAGCCTAGGTATCAGAAATGGCTTTTAAAAAAGAATCTGTATCAAACGAACCCATCATCGAACCCATCTTTATTGCTGCAGTTACTTTTAACCTTTTCTTTCATAGTACTTCTCGGTTCTTTTTAATTAATTTCAATTTATTTACATAGAACCAGTTCACAGAAAAATGTCATTTCAAGGTACTTTACAGAAACAGTACAGTGATTTAAGCTATTTCTTGTCAAAAAAGATGATCACACTGAGTCTGGTTTCCTTTCCTAAATACATGCCCGCTGTGTATGAGGAATTGCTGCAAAGTCAACAACGTAACACAAACAACTGTCCACTGCCACTGCTTTTCCAGAAGAAAGGAATGCTGCAAGATAATGTCTCCATACAATCTGCTCGGTTTACATTAAAAGAAAATTCCTTAGCCATTCTGTCTGTATGGTTTGATGGAAATAGCTTTTTAAAGTTTGGTTTGAAACGATTATTGCTATGAATTGATACAAAAATAAAAAAACGGGTGTACTGAACAGAATAGATACTAGGTTGTTTCATATCTATAATGCTAGAGGTTTGAGGTTGAGTAGCTGGCTTCATAAAATACTCAAACATGGCAAAGGTTTTTTTTCTCATATACTTTTTTTATTATAATTCAAAAATGAACAGAAATATACTGAGGTCATTTGGCTACTTTGATAAAAACCAATGTATCTATAAATATAGGCTTAAATGCCCCTCCACCACACTCTTTTATCTCCCTGGTAGAACTGGTAAAGTCATTTAAGTCAGTTGCTTTCCTGACACAGTCCTCTAACAATCCACAAACCTTAATACATTAAAAAACCCAAAATAATTTGACAAGATTGATAAGTCAATGTTAACTTCTGATCGGAACTATATTTATGCTTTACATCTCACAATCCTTCTATGTTTAGGAGCTAATTTCTCAGTATCAGGTGATCCATTTTAGTATCAACTCAAGCTTCACTGCTACTTCAGGATATTAGTTTTTTTTATGTCTTATCTTTCTATCATCCTGCTCCATGCAAGGCTTGCTGGCCCTCAGTCCAGTATTGCTAATCTGTGGTGACACCTGGCTACCTCCCTCTACTGCCTCATCCGGTTCGCTGGAACTATGGGCAGGAAAAGGTGGCGAGAAAGCAAATTTGATGGGGGCTTGGCAGCTGGATGGCAATGAGGGGACAAAGCAGGGTACTTAAAATGGCAGCTGTCAAAAGATGTGACGCTTTGAGAGAGCAGGCGAGGACCCCAGCACATCCAGCACACATGCGTGCCCAAACACCAGCGTGGTCTGTCTGAAGACTGTGTCATATGAGTTAGATACTCCTGGTCGTCAAAGAAAATGCAGATGGGCAAGCTTGTCAAGTTGAGTGAGGAGGTACAGTATGAGGCTGAGTGTGACTGTTTAGGTAACTCTATGATAACGCTGAGGTAGGGGAGGGAGGTGGGGGTTCATCACCAAAAACCTTGAAAGGAGACAGAACCCAAAATAAAACTTAATGTTTTGTGTTTACATCACTTTCCATTTAGTTCCTAAAAACTAATCTACTTGTTTATTAGGATTAATTTTTTCAACATATCAATAATAAACATCTATGTTCCCTTTTTATGCTTATATATACTGGTTACAAAGATCTTCTCACTAACTGATGCTAAAATTGGCTAAATTATTTCGATCTGGAAAAGCCAGCTGATGATGTCATTACTACTTCTTTTTTGCTACCAATACTTTAATTTTTAAAAGTTGGTTAAAAGAAAATGGAAAACTCAGGCAGACTGCTTCCTTGTATGACATTATGGAAAAACAAACAGGAGAAGTTTCCCTTGAAGGAAACATGTTCTGTCGAAAACATTGTATCAAGATCTTAACCTCAAGAACACTTGAGGTTTGCATCAGGCAACAATCCAAAACATGCCACTGAGTAAACCTCTGAAAGGAAAACCAAAACAATTTGAGGTGACCTAGTCAAAGTCTAGAGTTTCAGATTGAGTTGCTTCAGTTTTACATTAAACAGACCCGCTGCCCATGCTCAAAATACCCTCCAAAATGGTTAAAAGAAATCAGTATCGATTTCAGGTTTAAGAAATGTTTAAAGGCAGCCATTGTCACCCAACAGTTATTATACCAAGAGGAGCATATTTTTATTTTTACATAGAACCAGGTAAGTTTTAATAGTCTGTTGTTTTGTATGACACAACAAACTATACAACTGTACATGATCAAAAAGCTTGTGGTATATTACCTTATTGTATATTTGTATTGTTCTCATTCTCTTATCTTTGGACCTTAAATCTGTCTATAGAGCACTTTTCAGCCACTCTAAAAAAGTTTTCATGTATTGCTATAAAAGTCCAAAAGTATCGAATGACAGGCTGGAAAAAAAATCGGCAAGATGAACTGCAAGTGAGGCCGATAGTTTCTCACTGTCTTTGCTCCAAGCGCCTGGGGTGGTTTCTGCTGGGACTGGTGGAATAAATGTAGAGGTATGGGGGCTGGGATGGTGCACTGCATAGAGGTGACAAGGTCAGATGGATTAGTCTTTGGGAACTTAAAAGACAGCAAGGCTTGTGGTCTTCCTGCTTCTTTTAAGAAATGTTTCATCCCCTCAGGGTGACAGGCTGCTGTGGGACGATCATTAAGCTGTTAAGGGATGAGCCTCACCAATCAGTTCACGTCAGTGCTTAGAGAAGACACAGCCTGACATGTGAGGTAACCGCTATTTCAAAGCCTCGTCCATTCTGGTTTCACTTTAGCGGCCGCACTCTTGCTGTTCTCTCACTGTTGTCTTTCTTTATTTCACTCAGTGCCTATCTGCATGTTGGGTATTGTTTTTCTTAAACTCCCCAGACTATGTATTTATGTAAGGGTTTCAGTTATTACAGAGATGCAGAGGCTAACTTTAAACTCAACCCAATGAAATATTTGAGATTAAAAACAAATACAGATCAAATCTGCTCCAAATTTAAAAAAAAATTCATTTCAATTAAATTAAAAAATACTTATTCAACCAAATCTTTAGTTTTAACTTATTTTGCTAAAAAAAACGAGCATAGAAACAAATCACAATTAAATTAATCTTAGTAAAATAAAGTTGATTTAGCTCATTAAAAGCTGCATATGACAACCAACCAAAATGAACTGTTAAACCCTTGTTAGCCATATTACAGCACCACGCGTTTCACTCTGAAAGTATTCAATGTGTTTGTCTAAATATTTTATTTTTGCCACGGAGCCATCTGAGTTTAAATTTCCTTATCTAATCTTGTAGATTATCAAGCGACAAAAAAGTAAAAATTGTTATCTAATACTAACACTTATGTGCAGAATGACTGTTGTAGATGTAAACTTGAGCTTAAGTAATATTATTCAAAAAATGTGTATCTTTACCCCACATCCTCCTCATTATAATGGATTTTTAAAAACCCTCCAGTGTGTCCCTTTTAAATGAATGTAAAAGTTACTATGATTAAAATGATCAAGGCACATGCTGCATAAATGTACTTTGGATTAAACATTAAATGTTTTTGAAAAAGTGCAGGTCAGGCAACAACACTATGGACATCTATGCTTGTTCCCAGAACAAAACATCCATTGTCTTTACTTGCTTATTCATGCAGGTTTACAGGTGCCAACCTCAATGCTTAACGTTATTAGTTATCAATCTGTCCATCCTACCGTATATCTTTGGCCCCTGTGTTGAACATCTAATACAACATGAATTTGTTAGGCTTGTTTTCTGTTTACACAAAAAACAGTAACGTGTTGGTTCCTTGGACCAATTTTACTTTTTATTTTTTGTTTCAACAATGGTGGAAAAAATTAAACTGCTGCACTTTTAGCTTCAGATGTATCAACAAAGATCTTATCTGTTTTTAACTCTTTTATAAGTCTTTAACTCTGCCTAATTTAATACACGAAATGACTACTGCCAGTCCTGTTCTCCTGGGTAAATTTGGTCTAGAACCACCACGGCTTCTTTGCATTTGCTTTAATATAATACAAGTTATTGTGTCTCCTAAATCCCTTTTATGAGGGTTTTACAGACTACCAAGAGTTTGTTTGAGGCTATATTTTATTCACAGAACTTGACAGCTTGTTGGACATTGACCGATTCTATGGACTATATTTTTCAATTCCAGAAGGTTGCAGGTTAAATAAGTTCTGGGTTTTTCTTGTAATTAGACTTAGAGTTGTGTACAAATGAAGGCAACATGATCTTTGCAGTTTTAAATCAGTGACATGAATGGATTAACCCATGGTTCCTAAGGTTGATTGTGGTGTTTTCTGATCTGTGGAAATGTACAGCATCATATCCTGTTGTCCATGCTGTGTGTCAGTCGAGATTCATCTGTGCGGTAATATGCTTGAGCAACCATTTAAATCCCCTGGTTACACATTCAGAGTCGTAGCAAAAGAATTCTTACAAAAATGTGGTGAGTGGAATGCAGTGATGAAATGTTAATACCTTTTCCAGAGAGCAGCATCCTCCTCTCAGGTTGGCAGAGTTGTCTGTCTGCCTGCAGAACGTTTGGTCAAGGAAACTAATAAAAAAACAAAACAAAAAGAAGAAAAAACTGACTTCTGACAATCTTGATGCTCTGCACAGAAAGGTGAGCAAACAATCACTGGGAGCAGGTTTTTTTTGATGAATGATGCTGCCAGCGCTAAAGCTGCATGTCAGCCAAGTAAATAAAAGACAGAGAGAAAAACAGAGAAGGAAGGAAAGTGATGGAGATGGATACAAACTGATGGCTGTTGTTACAGACCAGCGGCCATGTCTCAATCTGGAAACCCCTGAAGTTTTACCTGAATACTTTTAAGCTGTGGTGTCGTAGGTAGGTAGGTTTATTGATTGATTGATTTATCGATTGATCGATCGATCAGGTCTCACAAATACTTTTGACTTCAGGACTTTGTTCTTTATGGCAACAGATTTGGACACCATTGTTTCAGAAAAGGAAGTAGATTGTCAGAGTATGTTTCCATTTGTCTGATAGTTTCCCAATTAGTCACTATCCATCCAGCAAGCCATGTTTTAGACTTCACTACCTAAAGAATACCTGTCAAAAAAGACTTCAGGTTGTGCTTTGTTTCATATGAGTCCATGAAATTAAGTCAAAAAAAATATTTTCTTTTTACAAGTCCCATGTTAATTCATCATTGTGAAGAAGCAAATGTTTTGGGGGGTTTTGTTTTTTAAAGCAGGTACAAATGAAATGTTCTATGAGTTATTTCATAAAGATCTAAGGAGCTATATACCAACAACAAAGCCAAGTTTTTGTCAGTATTTACATCTACTTAAGAGAAAAAAATACATAAATAGACATTTTTAGCAGATATTCTGGATCCCATGTGCAAGGATCCCTAAACAACCGACTGGGTGTAAACAGGAAACTGCTTATTTTGTTGTTTGTTTGTTTTTTCATCACAAATGAGGACAAATCGAGAAGCAAACTGGATACAGGAAGTTTTAGACTGGTGCCGGGGGAACTAATGATTGTCAACGTGGGGAAACCAAGAGCTGGTGGTGGATGTATGCAGGCACAGACCCACTGCACTAACACCAAGATAGCTGACACTTATTAACACCCTGGTGTTCCCCTGAACAATAAAATGGATTGGAGTAGCAATAATGATGCTCTTTGGGAAAAAGGCAATCTAAACTGCGTTTTGTGGTTGTTGTTTTTTACATTTATGGACTTTGGAACCACTTCTTAAGTTCTTCTCTGCAGCATGACGTTTTTATAACTCCACAAAAGAAAAAAATCTTGTAAGGCTCAGCTATGATACATATTTTTAATTCACTGTTTGCAAATTTAAATCCGACAAATAGAAAAGCTTCTCAGAGTTCTTAGTCATCGCAGACAAGATGTTTGTCTATAAAGGAATCAAAATGTACATGAGCTTTGCTTGAGTAATCTGCAGATATTCCATTTCACTTGAACAAGAGGAGAAAAACAGAAATGTATATGACTTCATATAAATTGAAAAAAATCATTAAAATATTAAGGCTAACAGTCATTTAAGTTGACTGCACATACTTTAGTCTGTGGCTGACATTGTTAGGCTAACTACATTAGGTAATGTGACCTGGCCTTGTACTGTTCCATCTCCACAGCAGAACATCAGGAAAAGCTCTGACTTTGATGTTAATCAGTTGAGCCTAATGTTTCCCTAGATTAACACATCTGTCCTCACTCAGACTCCCACTTTCTCCCATGATACTCTACGCCAAAGAAATCCTTACCGTCTCAACAGTGCAGTTAAAAGAAGTTGATAACATGATTCTGAAAAATCCTCATAACCTGTTCGTCTCTCATCCAGCCTTCCCTGATGCTTCTTCTGAGACTGGATTAATCCCGACTTCCCTCTAATCCAATTAAACATGAGGAGCAGAGGTGCTGTCATTGTCAAACATGTTTCTGCAAGGGCCGACTGCAGGAAATAAGCCTTGAGACAGATTAAGGCAGAGAAAGATCCCTAATTTGTTAATCACTGAACTCTGCTGGCACCGATAGGCCAAACGAGCACGTCTTTATACATGGAGCCTGGAATGAGCGAGGAGTCAAGCGTGAAACACAAAGGGGGGATCAAGAACAATTACCGAGAAACGACGAGAGGATCAAACGTGGATTCATTTCATTATCTGGACAATGCCTCGCTGCCTCTCTCCTTCTCTAAATGCAAACGTCTGCCTCTGAGGAGCAGGCTGAAGATGTGTGTTGGATTTTAGGCCTATTGTGGAGAGATGGATTATGTTCAAAACTGTATTTTTATGTGTGACATTTTGAATCTTCCACCAAATTTTTACTTTTACCCTCCAGATTATTTTGTTATATTTGACAGATGTCTTGATCAGCATTTCTGAAATCTTTTGGGGGGTTTTAACAACTTGGCATGGGCCTTGGCAGCAGTGTTTTGTTAAGTAAATTCTGACCTTAAATAGGTCAGGTATAAGAGGTCTGCTATGAATCAGTGAGGTGTTGACGCATTCTATATGACCTGCCATAGGATTCAATTCAGCCTAGTTCTACAGTGCCAATTCAACACTTGTCTTTCTAAGCTGCCACATCCAATGACCCCCTGCTTAGACCACGTTGCTCATCTCCACACTTGGCCCTGCCCCTTAGTGTCTCTTGGTACTGACAAATTTGGTGGCATTTTTTAAAACTTGTCTAAGGAAAGGGGTTATGTTAATACATAGGGCAAGTCGCACTGTAGATATGGACATGTTGATGTGAGTAGCAATTGTCCTTGAACCGTTACTTATGAAGACCTAAGAAGCTCAACCAACAAGGTACTTTACTCCATTTCTCTTGTAGCTAAAGGTTACAAACAACTATGCCACAATATACTTATATTCCCAGGAAATGAACAGGAAGTTATCAGTTATCAATAAAAAGTTATTTGAATTGAAAAGTGTAAAATTTCTCTTTTTATCAAATCTTTATTATAAACCCACCTTTTTGGCAAACTTTGAATGCACTATTGGGTGTTTTTTATGTTGGTCTTTGATGGTTTTTATGTTTTATTTGGTCTTTGCCTATTGACTTTTAATTTTTGGTCTGGGTGTTAACTCTCCAGAGCTTTGCAAATAAAGTTGGATTGGAATAACTGTGAATGGTATATTTGAGCTTGCAAGAATAATACTCTAATTTTAAGCCTAATGACCAATAATATTTTGAAGATGTGATACATACTGAGAAGGCAGACCTGATCTCCCCAGTTCAGAGTTAGTTATCTTACATCATAAGCATCTTCCCAACCTGCAAACATTCACCCAGTTATAGATGAAGGTGATGTGGAGCAGCTGAGTTTGCTCATTGCAGTGGAATGAAAAATGGCTTGTTTAAAACCCAATTCAAGATGGTCTCTTGCATCATTATCACATAAATACACATACACACACAGTTGGCTTTGGTGTGTTTTGACACTTGGCCTCAAGTCGTGATTGATAGATGCTGTTTACTTCTGGGCAAGGCACTCAATTTCAACTTAAGATGCCATTAGTGACAAACAGTGCTTTCTCAGAGGAGGAAAAACAAGCTAAAACAACAGTTATTAAGATAATTATGAATTATAGATGCTATTAGGACTCAATAGATCTTTGTTATTGTGACTAATACTTGTTTGGTTGGTTTTCTTGATGTGCTTTGACAATTTGACGCCTCTCCAGGTATTGATAATGACTTTTCTATTTTTTTTAACTGATAAAGAATCATAAACAGCAGTTGTGTGAACCTCACTGACCTTGGTATAGGAATAATGCTCAGTTTCCCTTTATTCCATGAGAAATAAAGAAAAGAAACAATCAAATGCTAAAAAGCTAAGAAGGTAAGTGTAGATTCTTTGGCACTTATTGTTGGGTAAACTCTTTTCCAAAAGGGAAGAATCAAACTTTTTTATAAGAACAAACAAGATTTGCTACTTTGGAAAAGAAATATCATAGCTTAATATCTATTAAATTTAAATATGCTTCTTCATTTTTTTCACTGACCATGAAGTTAATGAACACAACAAAAGTGCGCGAGCACCATTGGCCCAAAACCGATCCAGTGCGGATGGACATCTATACATGATTTTGTACTCATTTATGATTGGATAATTGGAGTGATAGGTCCAATTGGAACACCTAGAAATCATCAGTTCCCTTTTCTCCATGACTGCCTAGATCAGATGTCTTAAATAATTGATCAAAGGTCTAAATTATTTTCATACAACATTTAGTTGTATGAAGATTTCAGTAAAGATTTTACACAGAAAATATAAAACAGGAAAATCAAACACACAGAAAAAAAGAAAAGTAATTATGTTCTTATCCATCCATACTATCACTTATGAACTAAACCTCAAGATATTTAAACTCCTCAGCTTCAGGAGGAAACATTTGATCTCTAGTCAGGTTTAAAACCATAACCTCAGAAATTGAGAACCTGACTCTCACATCCAGCTGTTCCACACTCAGCTGTGAAAAGTTCCAGTATGTGTCGGAGCACCTTTTGTGGTTGAACCAGAATCAGGTCAAGCTTAAAAGGATCAGCAAAGCATTTTATCCCAACAGAACTTTTACAAAATAACTTGAGAAAAAAATAAACATGGGAACAACCAGACTCTCCATGGATAAAGAGCTGGTCCAGGCATGCAGGTGGCACAGTGACATTGTACGGAGGCCTTGTCATGATCCGTGGTTTTCTGTGTCATTTTTGAGCTTCCAGTTGTCTCTGTGCTCTCCGTGCGTCCTGTCCTCCCTTGATTACCCCCAGGTATGTCTCGTTTCCCTGATTTCCTCCCTGTGTATTTAAATCCCCCTGTGTCTTCTGTTCTTCGTCGGGTCCTTGTCTGAGATTGTCTGCGTTGTCAGAGTATTGTCTGAGTTTATTCTGTGCTTGCTGCCTCTCATATGTCCATATATGCCTCTCATATGTCGGTGTTTAAACCTCTGGATTCTGTTTAAGCTGTGCTGCCTGGTCTGAGGACTTTTTCAGTTGCTGTATTTTTTGACTATTCTCATTAAAAACCTCATTTTTCGCCTCATCATGGTTCCAGCCTTTGCCTCACCACCTCCATCACAACCGCTTCATGACAGGCCTTAGTCCTCAACATGGGTGACCTGGGTTTGAATCTGGCTTGTGGTCCTTTCCCACATGTCTCTCCCCTCTCTCATACTCCCTTTCCTTACAGCCTACTGTCTGAAAAACAAGCTTGGCTGTAACCCCCCAAGAGGTGGTCCACTGTTCAACAGTGGGTGAAGTCCTACTGTTCCTCCTGAAATGGAGGCTGCATCTTTTATTTTACAGTATCACCCTACCTCATGCTTTCCCAGAAAGGTTGAACAATGTGATCCCTGGATAGTTAGAACACTATCTCAGATGTCTTTTCTCAATTCTGGGACCACTGCCTCCTTCTGTCACCTCAAAGGTCTTGTTTCAGTCCTTTATGTAGTGAAAGGCATAATAATTACAAGGACACTGTTCAGAGACGTTAACGCAAATCTCTTCCTCTATGTCTCTTCACTCTCTAACTGTTTGTAGTGCAAATCTCCTCAGACTTCATTCGTAACTTTAAAGAATATTTGTCTATTCTTGTACTTTTTGCTGTCTGTCACAGTTTCATCTCCTGATTAACTTGCACACTTCACTGCTTGCAGAAATTAAACTTGTAGTTTTAACTGTCACTTTTGATTCCTACTTGAGCTTTAAGAGTCCCATGACAGATCGATGCACAACAAATATTTTCTCAAGTCACTGGATTTTCGCATTTTCTCCATATAATGGGAAATACATGCTTGTTGTCTTTTATGGTGAATCTTCTTTGTTTCAGAGATCCCTGCTCAGGATACACAAAGGAAGTGAGCCTATGCAGAAACCAAATGGCGTGCAAAGGAATTAACATTCTAATTAAAACTTAATTAGACTTTGATTTGCCTGATAATTATACTCGTGTGTTGCTGTTCTCTGCACTGTTCAGATTTGATGAGCTGTGTTATGGTAATTTCCTGGCCGATGAAGAGTTGTGTGACAGTTCAGTTTTCTTTTAATGCTGAGACAAATCAAAAGAAAAGGAATTCAGTTTGTTTGGGAGGACACGTTCCTGGGAATGATTGCTTCTTACACCTAATGAAATGAGAACAAATCGAATTAAGTATAAGTCTATTTCAACAACGCGCATTTTAATTTAGCTTTTCGGGACAAGTATGAACCCACTGAGGTGTAATAATGTTTCAGTCATACACTCAGAGTAATATTTATGGATGTTTAATAGAAAATTGACAATTTATTTCTTCCTGGGGAAGCAAGTGAAGAAACTTTGAGTCTTTCTAGCTCATAACACATTGGATACTGCATGAAACTCTCAATAATGATGATGTTCCCCAACAGTAAAGTCATTCTTCTCAGTGGTCTCCAACTCCAGTCTTTAAGAGCTCCTGTCCTTTAGATACATACCCGTTTCATGCTATCAGGGTTTACCAGGTTCTGATAAAGTGCAACTCTTTTAAACCAGGTGGGAGGAGATTTGCTCTAAAACCAACAGAAAAATAGCTCTCACGGATTAGATTTAAAAATCCTGAAAGGTTGGTTTGTTATCTTTTAAAGAAGTCTAATAAAATTGTTTTTGTGACTTTCTGTCAGTCTTTGAAAGTTTTTATTTGGACTTTGACTGTTTTATTGTCATTTAAGTTCCTGAAGATTTTAGAGCAGGGCTCCTCAATTCTGGCTCTTGAGGTCGGATGTTCTGCAGCTTTTAAATATGTCTCTGCTTTTACACTCCTGAATCAAATAATCAGGTAATTATAGCAGGACTGTGGGTAATTTGACTGCACACTGAGCAGAGGTACATCGAAGTGCAGGACACTGAACCTCGAGGGTTGGGAAACTGTTGTAGAGAAACAATTTTGTTTGTTGTTTCCCACTCAATCAGATTTTAGTTCCAACAAAATTAGTCTAATAGAGTCACTATTTGATATACAAATAAGGAGCTTCTGCAGAGGATAGTGTAGGGAACTGAGAATCAGAGGAATATCAATACTTTTGTCCTGGATCTGTTTTAGTACTGTGATATTGTCAGAGACCCCTTACAACCTCTAAATTAACTCTTTGGACTTCTACAAAACAGTAAACAGTACAAAAACATCAACATGCTGATATCAAGATGATGTGATTTATATCATTTTCTTTATTTTGTGTTTGATATGTTCTTTGTTTTTTATAAAAACCATTTTACTCTCATTTGTCATGTATTTTATCACCAGCTGAAAGTTAAAACATCTCTCCGGTCTTTTTTCATGTCTTCGTTGAATTTCCCCACTATTTTATAATGACATGTCCTTTAGACATGCCCTTTTTTCTAGAGGTCCTGTTGGCATGACATTTTCACCAGATTTTGGTACCAATCCATGTAATCCCCACATGCAAAGAAATCATACCATAGATGTCCAGAAATTAAGTTATTTGTAAAACAGTGAAATGTCATAGAGAAAAAGTATTGAACACACTAACTAAAATGTATTTAATAGTTTGTACAAAAGCATTTGTTGGCAATGACAGCTTCAAGATGCCTCCTGTATAGAGAAACGAGTCACCTGCATTGCTCAGGTGGGATTTTGGCATATTCTTCCCCACAAGCAGTATTTAAATCCTCAAGGTTCCATGAGTCTCTTCTATGAGCGATCTGATCTTTACTTTTTCTTATTGTATATATATATGTGTGTGTGGGTGTGTGTGTGTGTGTGTGTGAGACTAGTTCTCACAGACATGATCCTCAAAAAAACGACTTTCTAAGTGTTAAAAGCATTCCAAAGGTTTCAAATGCTTTGGTGCATTGTTAATCAGTTTTCATTGGAACTTTGAATTTAAATGACAGCTATAGGTACTGTAATCTGATCAATCACTGTGTAATGCACTTTAAAGGTGTAGAAAAATGATTTCAGTGATTTCTTAGCTTTGCAACACTGTGTAAAAACAGAAGCCTTCAAATAGCTGATATATGACACTTTTTTTGAATCCTGCCTGTAAATCAAACATTTAAACTTTTGCTGGATTTTTTTTCCCTAATATCGAAAGGTTGTGTATTTGCATTAATTAAATTTAAAGATTGTTTGTGTGTGAAAATATTCGTTTAGATTTTTTTTTTTAAGATGAGTAGTGGAGTTTGCTTTTTTTGTTTATCTGTATGTCTGCAGCCACTGAACTGTTTAAGCATAATGAAACTAGTCTCAGCTGCTCAAACAAAGATTTTTCTCTTAAACAATTATGATTGTTTAAGTAAATAAAAAGACATTGGCACACTGACTTTAATACTGACGCCAACTATGACACATGTAGCATGACATGTAAAACAGAAAAATTCGGGAAATGTCATTTTTTTTACTTTTCAGAGCAAACAGAAAAAAAAACAGGTAATCCAGGTAAATTCAGTGTCAGGTATTATTTAAGTGTTCTCCCTAAATTTTACAGCCTGGAGTCACATCTTCCACTAGCAACACACGCTCTGTTCAAACAAGTAGTATGACTAATTAGACAAGGAAACTTGGAATTTCCTGTATGTTCGGGAAAGCGCCACCTGATGAAATATATCCATCTAAACCTGAGGGAATGTTTACTGAGGAGACAGGAGTGATGAAATGAAATTACTCATCTCAAGTCAATAGATACAACTGTGAAAACATTTGCATTATCTGTCTGTGGTTTTATGTTTTTGGAATCCTACTTTGCCACATGTTCTTCCCGTTGCATTTGATTAAATGGAGCCATGTAGAGAGCTTCATGGGTGGAGCGTAGCTTTATTTTTTCTGCCTGCGGCTTTATGGCTGTAGTGCCACACTGAAGGGCTTGGTTCCCACTGCAGATTATCATCCAGGTTTAGGGATTTAAAGCATCCACAATGATAATGGAGGCACCTGCAGCTCTGTTATGTGCGCAAACCATAAAAGAAAATGAATGTGTGCAGCTCAACAAATTCAAGTTTATTAAAATTTGATTCATTTCAGTAATTTCATTAACTCTAATCAATATAGTGAAGATTTATTTCAACTAAAAATGGATAATCCTTTTTTTTTTGAGGCACAAAACCAATATTTATCACAAAGAATACAAATATCATCACTTCATCATCATGATCTATTTGGAAATAGTCAAATGGTTCTGACTACAAGAAATATTTTTTACTTGGCTCTAAATGTTTTTATAATTGTGAAAAGTTTGGAGTTAGCAGCAAAATCCTTCAACATTTTAATTTAAAATGGTACATTTATAATTACCCTTCTCAAGGTTATACTACTCACTGGTAAAGGCAGAAAAGTATAAACACAAATTATCCATCTTTTCTTTAATTTTCTATACTTTTTTCATTGAATTGTTTTATGCTCCACTGTTTTATTGCTCCACACTGCAACACAATTCTGCTCAGTGCTGCACACACTTTTGGACATCCTGTTTTTTTTCCCCTTCAGTTAAACCTCTCATCCTAAAGTTTTTTTTATAACCCAAACAATTGTTCTTCTTGTCGCAATACTGTTAGCAAGAGTTTTCTACAAGTGAGGCCATTCTAATGCAAAGAGTTTATTGGCTGCATACTTTTCTTTAAAGGTTTCGTTAACACAAGACCAGGATTTAATGCAAGCAGTCATTTTGCAAATTAGATTGATATAGGGAGTTTAGCCAAAGTCTTTTATAATTTAGCACAATTTATTACTTAGAAACCTGGAAATGCTGTGTGCCATTTGGCAACTGAGAAAACACAGATCGCATGTGGAATTCCTCAATGTGCCATCTCTGGCCCATTTTATTAGTGACAGAGGATGAGGTAAAACTATAGAGAAGGTTAGCAAACCAGGAAATGTTTTTAAAGTAGATTTCTAAGACTAATAAAGTCTCTTGCAGTCAGTTAATCTGTAACTGATCACTTACTGTGTGTAAACCCCTCAATGTGAGTTTCTTCTTTCTCCTGTTTTGTTGTGGCAGCTGTTCTTGTTAGCACAATCTAAGGTTGGAATGTGTTGTGCATCTGAAGATTTTCACTTCTTGTCAAAGAAAATTAGAGACACACAAATACATAAAAGTATATAATGCATGTGAAAACCCGATAAATCTTCCCACACATTTGTCTAAACTTCAAACGTGACAGACTTCACATCTGGAGGCTCTTTCTGCTTCTATTACAACAGCAGTCCTTTCTGCTACATTGGCTGCTTCCTCTGTAGTTCCAAAAAGATCCTATCTGCCACGTGTTCACAGTATTTGCAATCAATGGTGTCATAGGATCTATGTAAGCCAAATGGACAACATAATTTACACACCAAATCTTGTGATAATCTGGTGAGAAAAACAGAACATACAGATTCTCATGTATTTGTGAGTTAAATTTCAGCATGAGACGGCTTTAAAAATGGGGAATGGAAAAAAAAAATCCCCTATTGCATGATGATCTCTGCAACTCAATGGGAGGCTTTATTGTTTTCTAGGCCAATTACTAACTAAAAACATGTGGTTTTAGGAACAACACAAATTAGGTTCTTTCTTTCTTTTATCAAAATGCAAATTTGATTGGTGAAACTTTGTTAAAACTTTTCAACTTTCTGTTTTTCTCCGAACAAAAAGAACTTACATTTATGTAACCAGTTTTCAAGAACTACAAGGCAACATTTGAACTGTAGATTTTGAAAATGAAAGGAAATATTTAATTTTCATATTATTACTGGATTTCATTACAAATTTGCTTGACCGTAAAGTTGATCCAGATGTCGCTGGGTGCGTACAGTTCACTGGGAACTCCAATGCTGCATAACAGCTAGCTCCACTGGGCATGCGCATCGGTGAAAAGGCTTAGGAGGCCTTTGTGTGCTTTGGGAAATATGTAAACCAAAGTAAAATTCAACAAACATCACAATTTCCTTTCAAATAGCCATGGTGAAATGTTTAAGAATCTGTGGATATTTCATAAATATAAAGTGGAAATGGGTGTGATGCAAAGCAGGTGATCTATAGTCATAAAGTACTTCCTGATTTAGGCGGGTTTAAACAATGACTCATTTAAAGAGCAGACTGTTAAACTGAGATTTGTAAGAACGGATCAGGGCAAAGTTACTTTTTTTAAATTATTTATGCTTAAATAGGTTTAATATTTTAGATAAACTCAAAAGGTTTTATCACAGTTAAAACTATTCTAAAAATCAGCTCTGATTAGGGAAACTTCACAAAAGACTTTAAACCACAGATTCTGTGGCTCATTTCAAATGAAATCAGTGGTTTATTGTAGGGTTTTGGACCACTGAGCAGCAATCCAGGCGTTTTTTCCTTTGCCTGAAATGTGTTAGACATTGTCTTATGTTAAGAAGTTGCTTATCGCAAATAATGCTGCAACAGACACACATGTCCTGGATGCAGTAGAGATGTTTATGTGGTGACTCTTGGCTCTTTTTTTTCTGATTCACTGGACGTTTAGTCCAGTGAACCTCCAAACTCTTGAAGGAGCTTTGTTTGGACAATCAATAAATTAGCTCTTGGAGCTATTTCTAGATTATCCTTTGCTTACACACAAGATTCTAGCCTACTGATTCATCTAAACAATCTGGAATAAAGTGTAATCCAATAGTAGATGTAAATGTGTCAACTTCTCCAAAACAGTTTGTTGCATTTAAGAGTTGATTTACTAGATTATTTAGTATGAATCTGCATCACAATTTGCTTTTTAGAGATAAAAAAGTCATAAATGAGTCATATTGCAACTGATACTATTTCTCTCTAACAGTCGAAGAAGCTTATTATTACAAGTTTTTCACTTGAACTTGAAAGCACCCTAACTTTTTTCCTGTGTCTGAACTTGAGCGCCGAGAAACTCGTTCTTAAGCAGGATTTGTTTAGACTTTAAGAAGATTTTGCACATGTTCATTTGCGGGGTTTGGTTTTATTCAAGATGTCAATGAGTTAAGTGTGAGTCAGAAAGATGTAGACACTACAGCCGCTGACGTCGCTGCGGTAGTTTCCTTTATTTTGCAGCTCAATCGCTAAACATTATTGTTCGGTGGAAGTTTTAAGAAGTAACATCTGCTGATTGTTACCTCTACGCTGGATGCGCCTGTCTACTTCGGCTTTCTGTGAAGGATAACTGTGGGGCCCGTGTGTGGAAACATGTTGGAAAAGTTTTCTAGGTGTCCCTCTGCTGAGGAAGAAGTTCTTCGGGGAAGGAGGCTATGGGCTGCAGCCGCTCTGGTTGTGGCCCTCCTGGGCTTGTTTGCAGCGCCTGGCTGGGCAGAGGAAGCCTCCTGTCACGGAGCTTACGATCTCTACTTTGTTTTAGATAGGTAAGTCTAAAAAGAAAAAACAAGGGTTTAAAATTTTGGAGTACTATTTTAAAATCCTTTTTTGTTCTAAATTGCTAACTTCGGGTGAGGAATGAGATTTCTGGTGAAATTAAGCACTTTTCATGAGTTGTTTTAAAATTTTAACGAAAAGATGGACTAAAATATTAAACAGTAGTTGTTTTTCACACCTTTCTGCCCATGAGGTGCAAAACAAAGCAAGTTTAACTGGTCCCATCCTGTATACATAACGGATTTATAAATGAACCACGTTAAATACTGCATTTAAAATGGGAAATCCGCATTTAAGCATAACACAAAACAAAACATTGAATAGCTTGTTAGGCAAATAAATAGCAAAGAAGTGATGAAATAAATTGATGAAATGGGCTGCATGTTACTCTTTCCAGGTTGGTATTGACACTGCTGGCTTTAAATCCCGGAGTTTCACCATATTCTGTGATCCAAAGGGGCGCTGCGTTTATTTGACCATAGATTTATTCTGGTTAACGCTTTAATTTTGTGAGCTGAGGTTTAGGTACGACTCCTTTGTCCTCAGGGTTGGTAAACAGCGGACTGATTAGGAGAATCTGCATCAGCATCCACATAAATCCTACTATATAACGGGTCACTGAATATAGTGTACAGCTGGCCTGTGGTGGAACAGCATGTCCTCCCTGTGTAAACCTGGGGTGTCTTCTTGTCCCTGGATGCTCTGGCTTTCTTCAGTTGTCCAGAAAGCATGGCAGATCTCCCTAAATTCTCCCCCTCAGTATTAGTGCATTAATTGTCCTCTGTGTCTCTCTAAGAGGGACTTTGACCTGTCCAGAATGTCCCTCCCCTGTTGTCCAATAACCAGCAGAGAAAGACACCAGACCCTCTGCTACCATGCAAGGATAAGATAGTGAAGATAACTGATGGATGAAGGGATGTTCTGGTGCTGAGGAGCAACTACACATGGACTCCTATTGTTGAGCTCTTTCTCTGTAAACACAAACAGTTACCTGGTGGGCTTTTGGTTAATTCACCCTTTTTTTCCATTGCATTGACCTTCTCTCCAATCCCATGTAGGCCTACATTTCATAACCTGATCAAATCAAAACGTTTCAGTTTACTTTTCTTTGAGTTTGTTTTCTTATTTTGTTATAATTAGGTATGAAATGTTACAGCCTAATATGTAATTTAATACCTGAATATTTCTATTTGTTTTCGTCAGGGGATACGATTATGACCTGTTTATGTTAAGAGACCTGCTGATGAATTTTGTTTATTGGAGCCTTGTCAAAGCCGGTGTTGAAAGCCCTCTTTGGGAGTATGAAAAAAATGCACGGTCTGGTTGAGGAATGTTTATTAAATTGTCCTCTGATAGATTGTTACCTATTGCACCCGTAAAAAGAAAAAGCCAGAGGATTCAGAGTCAAAAATCAAGAAACCAGTTCTAAGCATTGTTTGATTTGGAGTGATAACATCCAGTTTCTCCGATGTTGGTCAGGACTCTTGAGTTGTAGCAATCTATTGATTTCATGTTGAAAATAAAAAAAATAATCCCCATGTGCTGAAATGTAAATAATTATTTGTTTTCTCTTCCCACACCGCTGAATCCTTGTGTCTCAACACAGGTTTCACATAGAAGCTTCACTCTGAAGCAATCAGTCTTAATATCTTGTAACCTGATTGCTGAATATTCTTTTTTTTTTTCGCGGACCTCCTCCTTCCTTGTTGAAAAATAACAGTTTGTAGAACTGTTCTTGTTTGTAGAACTTTGCAACACTGGTGTAAATGCCTGATTTCCACATCTGTTGTGCACACGGTACATTAGTTTGCTATTTTTGCTGTGATCATTTACAGAGTTGGAAATGAGGCTGGCCTTGCTTTGTAATGCAGAGCAGAACCTATGATCTTTGAAATTAACTAACTCCAGTTTTTTTTCTTCAGAAACAATTCCAATATTTTTATAAATGTTATGTTGAAATTATTCAAAGGAGTCTGGAACAAGGCTGGAGAGCTTTTAAAAACTGTATTTAAAAAATCTCTTAAAAAAAGTAGTTTAAAAATAAAGATAAAAAAAATTATATTTTTTTAATTTATTTTAAAAAATCTCTTTAAAAAAGTAGTTTAAGAGGAATAGTTACAGTTTAGCTCTTGCTTGCATTGTGGTTTTATACAGCATGCAGAGTGAAACTATGTAAACCACACAGGCCTTACAGTGACCTCAGTTTAACTCCTGTCTGATGGCTCCACCTTAACAAACCCTAAAGAATGCAAGGTTCAAAAAGAGATTTGCAATTCATTTCATCTGCATAATAATCCTTTATTAAGTGTTTTTTTCTATTCATCAAATTATTTGAATAACAAGTATTTTAAAATCCATTTAAATATGGTTTGAATCAATGCAATTTCCATGCAGACGTTTGAATTTTCCATGCAGACGTTTGAATTTGTATGTTTTAAGTCACATAATTCAACAAATACATTTCTGAAGTTAAAGGTTAATCATCAAGTGTGGACAGAAACTGTGGAAATGAGCCATGTACTGATTTCAGGTGGTTTTTATTTTGTTAAATCAGCTGTAAACTTAATGCTGTAAGCTTTTGCTAATGTGAAATGTGATTACAGATACATGCATGTCCAGTTGGATAATGCTGCTAAAAGTCATCTCTAGATCACAGTTAAGATTTCCATGGTATATCAAATAGCTATTTCTACCTGGAAACTCAATTCTACAAGAAAAGGACAAACAACAAAAATTTAAGATGCTGTAAGATCCTTCTCTATTATTCAGACTTCTGTATTTTAACCATATTTCCTCACCCAGATGTGTTGAAAGAGTAAAATGTGTTCATGAGGTCAAAACCTGACAAAAAAATCTTTAAGTTGATAAAAACAAAAGATCAAAAAATTTTCCATAAAGTATTGAAATGTATCTGGTCTGGTTGTAGTGAAGATGAGAAGTGAAATAGTGCTAATTCATCATATTCTAAATGATTACAATAAGTCACAGATGACAAAAAGATTAAAAAAAGAGTGAACATAAACCTAATTCCTATTTAGTATTTATAAGGTCTGATGACTTTCAGCTGAGAGTGTCTTATAAAATAAAAAGTGAAAAGGTTTATATATTACAATTTGATGCAGGTTTAACTCATCACCTTTTCCTGTGTTTCTCATGCAGCCTGAGTGCTGCTACAGCAATTTCCTGGTCAGATTTAGTCGGCTCAGCAGAACTCTGCAGCGGCGTCATGTTATCTGGAGTGTAATACCGCAACTGTTTTTAATCCCGTCCTCCTTTGGGTTGGAGATGTGCCATCAGAGGGAAGTACCAAGTTAAAAACCACTCCCCCGACCCTTTTCCAAACTTCCATTCTCTCATCTAAATTACAAAAAATGACCGGATGATGGTCAAGATTACTGGCCATATCTGAGTCTTACTTGTTATCTGCGTTTCATTTTAGTTTACTCTTTCACTGGAGATAGGATGGCTTCCCTGGATTTCTTGTGTGATAGAAACTGATCCTTTGTGTTAAACAATGAAAAGATGGAATATAAATACCTTTATTATAACTTTGCTGTATCACAGTGGGAAAGTTTAGGTGGGACATTGACAAAACAGGTCGACAGAAAAAATCTGTTTATCCGTCTTTGTGAGAGACCAGCCCAGAATCTGTGGAAAGGGAAAAAAGGGATGTCTTTTGTTTTTTACTGTCTGATGCCATGCAGATGTTTGTCATCTGTAAACACTCTGGCTCTTGTTAAAGGACTGATCTATACAAGTGGGCGATTTGATGCGTATAAACTAAGCGTAGAAAGAAACTTGAGATGATATGTGTTGTTAATTCGTGCTGCAGCATATACATAACCTGGATTGATTTGTGATATTTTCAGATTTAAGATCATTCTAAACTTAATTGAAGTCTTTTTTTTTTGGCCCCATTGATTTTTGAAACAAACAAAAAACGCATTGAACTTTCATTCTAAAAGGCCCATTAAAGGTTGACACAAAATGCCCCAAAGTGTCTGATTCTTTCTTAACACACGCTTTAGTATTACAAACCTTGATTTTTTTTCACAATTGAATAAACAAACTGAAGAAATAAAGGTATTTTCTTGTTAGCGGGACAAACAACCCCTTCTAGAAGCTTCAGTGTAGTCTGCAGGCCTACTGGGCTTTGTTCAATGAATCAACAAGCTATTCATTTGTATTTGCTGCTTTTACATTTGCGTATTGGTGGAGTAATAAATACTACAACTAGACCTGCACCAATCAGATTTTTCTTGGCTCAAACCAAGTGAATGTTGTCTTTCTTTAAAGTGTTACCCAAAGATTCATTTTTAACTTCTATAAAACTTATGAAACTAATAAAATATTCTGCAGCCACAGTGATGGATGTATTAGTTTTAAATCCAATAGAAAGTGAAGGACCCAATGGATTTTATTGAACGTCTGATATTTATGAAAGTATGGCTGTTTGCTGATGCATTTCCTGAATAGAAATAATGGCAGTTTTTTAAAGTTGTCACGGTTTGATTCATCAATCACTGATCAAAGTAGTGTCCGATCAATTATTATTACCTGAACCAGTCAGCATCTGGATCCAAATTCAATAAAAGGCATGTTTTCGTCCTGTGGAATGTCGAGCATATAACTGAGTTGGGGGTATGGTAGTTACTGTAGGGTGTTCAGTGGTACTGTTTATTTCGATGTTAGCGAAGCACCGATATCACCATGAATTCCTCGAAAAAACACAGAACTTGTGAGGGTAAAATAAACATTTAGTTGATGCTTAGTTGACATTTGTCCTTGTTTTAAGTGATTTAACCCTGTTTTTATTGTATTTTGGTACAGAAGCAGCAATTTGAATTGCTAAAACATTCTTTTGAGTAATCGAACCCTCGATTATCTAAAAAATAACAAACAGAGGAGAACAGGAATATTTCCCCGTCGAATTTAGTTTCACACACAAAGCTTTTTATATCTTCACCACAAGTTCCCACTTCTGCCTATAGAACATCGATAACTAACTTTAACTGCTACTGCAACATTAAGCTGCTTATCACAGACTGAAAGCTCTGCTTCGTCAGCATGTGGTGTACGTTTCCTTCACCTTCCCTGTGTGACCTTGTCTTTACGGAGTGGGGAGGAGAAAGAGGTGCCATGAAAGATGATCTGCCTAATGGTCAAACTCTTCTGTTTTATGTTCTCTGTGCATACGAGGAATTGTAATTATTGATTTAATGACCTCTCTGTCGTTACACCAAAGGCATGTTTTACACACTGTGCTCAGACTTATTCAACATTGTTATGGATCTAGATGTATGTGTCGTAGTTTTTTTTTAATTCTTTTATTTAGAGGGGTCTTTTTGTTGTCAAAGAGGAAAAAAAGAAAAGCTGTCTCTCTTTAGAGTTGACAAAGTAGTCATTAAGTTTGCTCTCATGCTAAGGGGTAAAGCAGACATTTTTATGGTGATTAATTTGAATGCAGAGAAACAAAATAGGAAATAAACTAAAAACACAAATACCAGTTGTGCTTAATTATTGCCTTTTTTCCAATGTGGAAAAAAAAATTAAAATAATCATTTTTCCAGGAACTTTAGATACAACTGTGCTGAAACTAAGAAAATGTGTAAAATGAACAAGTGAGTCTGGCAAGTTGATTATGCTTGTTCCTATTCATACATGTCTTAGTTGAAAGCTCAGGACAGTTTGGGTTTTGGATAAAACAATTTTCAGCACATCTGAAGGGCCCATTAGTAAGGCCCTATTGGGGTAAAAGTTTTCATAAAAGTTCTATAGGAAATGATTTTTGGACAAACTTTTCATTGCAAATTCAGGAGATAATGACCACTAGCTTTAAAATGGGGGCATTTTAAAGCAACTGTGTTACTTTAGTCTTAACAAATTAATCTTTGTGAACAGAAATAATTCTCTTCTATGTAATAACATTAATATTTTACTTATTCGTTTACCCTTTTGTAAAGCACACATTTTAAACCTTTAAACAAAAAACGTTTCATTGAAATTTTGATAATGCTATGTGAAGAAGTTTAAAGAGCTATGAACCCTTTTTTACAAGGCAGAGATTGTGTGTAGGGGGCGTGGCCTAAATCTATTAGTCTATTTATTATAAGACTGTTTCTGTTAGTTAAAAGGTCAAAACTCTTGTTTATTGATCATGGGAGTTGTTCAAACATTTAGAACTGAAGCAGCTAAGGTGACTGCAACAGCACACAGACTTCCCTGAGCAGTTACTACTCCTGGTTGTTTTTAAAGCCTACTCTATGTGTACTTGTTTCAAGACCATGCATATTACTTCCTGTCTTCTGTTTCCTTCGTGTTCATTTTTGTATTTTTATTACTTCAGGTCTGGAAGCTTATCTGATAACTTTAAAGAGATCTACTACTTTGTGAAGAACCTTACGGACCGATTTGTGAGGCAAGTATGGATGAAAAGAAAATGTTATTTTATTGTGTTTATACCTTAACTGGATTATTGAATTCAAATTTTTAGGCTAAATTGTGAAGATTTTAACGCAGTATTGGTTTGAACCCCAGATGCCTGTTGTTGCCAATATGTAACAAACAATTTACCTTACGCAAACAGCAGAGATAGTATGGGTTCCACAAATGCCTGTTATTACCTATTCAGCGTAGAGCTAGGAACCTTTAGCGAGCACCTGTTTCTGGTACAACTGGTTCCTGACGATGTATTATTGATTGTTATAACTGCTGTCACAAATTGACAACATACTTAAGGTTCAATTTTTTTCTATTGTGCATTAGTCAAAGTAACAGTCTCATTTTTTCATCTATACTTAATGGCAAAAACCCAAAAAGATTTTTTATTGACATAATATGTGAATTCAATTCTAGTAACAAGGGGTTACAATGCAGAAGACATGTCCCTCTCTAGGAAAAGTAAAATTATCATAAGTTGGGAAAATTGAGTACTTTAACAGACTTCTAAGCTGTTTTATTGGATAAATGACATCATTATTTGCCGTCTGCCGCACAGATTTATAGGACTTCCCACCTGTTTTCCAAAGGATCTTTTCTCATCCTTTTCTAGTCCTAATTAATAAAAGACAAAAGCGTTAAAACAGACCCGAAGCGCTCAGCTTGCATAATGTTTGAGTCAAATGGCGCCTGCCAGCACAGTACAGACGGTAGCGCCACAGCCAGAATGAAGTGGTTGGTTGAAAAAAATAGCAAAGGCACCAGGTGGGAGTGGGTGGCAGAGAGGAGCAGTCTTCTGGGCTGTGAGAATGGCCATTTGCACCGGGGGGGTCCGGCTCCACACTTATGCCCTGCTTCCACCACAGAACGGCTGACAGGCAGACAATGTACAGTAAAGCAAAAGAACACTGGAAGGCGACGGGGACAATCTGCTAAACAATGCTCGCTCACCAAGAGCACTTCTGTTCTGCCATGTGGAGCAAACTGGACTACTTCATCACCCACCTCCCCCCAACCCCCGCCTTTCTCAACGAGGAAAAAAACCCACCATCGTCGTTAGATTTGTCCTTGGTTTTGGCATCTTCATCTAAAGTCTTTCATAGAAACAGAACATCTCAAAGGTTGTTTTACATCAGGACCCAACCCACGCTCTTCATCTGTGACCTCAGAGGTGCTTCGTCTTAGGTCCATATTCGTTCTCCTCCCTGGCAGATCTAGTCCAAAGATTTTGCGGCGTGTTTGTGGGGGAGGATGGCGACTGGGCCATGTGTCATGTAGTTGAGAAATATCAGCACCTCTCCTTATGCTCCAAAGGCTTCACATCTTTGAAGGAAACACTTGCGTTACTTAATTATATGGAAGTTTTAACTGGCTTGTGAAGAAGCCATCCGCACATTTCCAGTGTCTGTAGCAGAGGTGGGAAGTTAACTAAGACATGAACCAAACCACTTATCGCTTCATGTTATATTTTACATCATAAGTTGTAGTTTTGGGGAAGTTGCTCAATTTTTCTTTAATATATATTTTGCAAAAATATCGGTCAACTGAAACTTCGGGCTAATGTAGCAATTTGTCGCATTTTATGCTATATTTTAGTTCATATTGAAATTTCTACATGGTAGCTGTATCGTCCGACTGATGGATTCTAAAGCCACTTTGATAAGACACGGTGACAGAAATGGAAAGTTTCGTATCAGACATGTTATGCTGGTCATTGTTTTGCAGAAAAAAAATATGCAGTGATTTGGTCTGAGCAGCCATAAAACCTGAATGTAACAACGAATTTATCTCTAAGGTCAACAGCTGTCACAGAACAGAAAGTTTTTTATTTAACCTCTGCTCTTTAAGAAATGATTCTGTTTTGTTATTAATGCACTTTACTTTAATGAATGTCTTGAAATTGCCTTTTCATTTTTTTAATAAAAACAGTGAGAAATCTAGTTCAAGTTTGTATAAGATCATTTAAATGTGACAATGCTGAATTAGAAGCTTTTGTTTTCAATCCTCCAAATTATGTCTTCAGGCTTTTGGTTGTTTTCATTGGTCCGAAGCCCTATAATAGCTGAGTAATAATGGCTGAGTTTTTGTCAATCTATCAGTTCTGTGATTAAAATACATGTTATACTACTTAAGGCTGTGAAAGTACAGTTAATTTTTTGTTTGTATTGACTTTTCCCAAAAGTGAAGCTGGATATTTATAAAGAAACCACCTGTTTGTTAAGCAGAAATCTTTGAGCATCTTCTGTTCTGTTATGTGCCTGAGGTTTATTGGATGTAACAGTACTGGTGGACAGGTGAGTGGGTCTAATCTGAGACTACATCACAGTATAGAACCACAGGTACAGGATGTATAAATAGTGTTTGTCCGGCAGGATGTTTGTGTGTGACTCATCATCATCATCACATTTCTTGCCTGATTAATCACTTCCTCAGTGGCTCAGAAGCTGCTTCAAGTCATGCACTAAAATTAGCTGATATTAAAGGAGCTCCTTCTGTTTGCATCATTATTTATGCATTTTGATGTTG
The DNA here is from genome assembly GCA_034780135.1 of Jordanella pulchra. Lineage (NCBI taxonomy): Eukaryota > Metazoa > Chordata > Actinopteri > Cyprinodontiformes > Cyprinodontidae > Jordanella > Jordanella pulchra. Next base: position 9,359 of record JAUZNJ010029187.1, on the reverse strand, counting down.
GAACTTTAAACTTCAGATGGGTGGATGGAGTCAAAATTTGGCTCTGACTTTCTTTCTTAATCGTTATGTTTTCTGTTGTGATAAACTCCCTTGGATTTTCTTATGACTTTTGTTTTGTTTTTTTTTTCCCTCAGTGATCGAATGAGGGTCTCATTCATAGTGTTTTCGTCCCAAGCTGAAGTTCTGCTGCCTCTGACTGGAGATGGGTAAAAGTGAAATAAATGAAAAATTTAATCTGAAGCAGACTGAAATTAAAAGTGAAATTTTTTGTTTATTTAAGAAAGGAATAACTTGGAATTTATCCATATAACACTGCAGCTGTCAGAGTTTTTTTTTCCATTTTTTAATATGGAGAACTTATATGAGTGATATCCATTGATTCTGAAATTTATGTTAACTTTTTATGGTTTATAAAACCTATTTTGTATAAATGCTCATTAAACATAATGAAATATTCACATAACTATGTTTTTATTGAACTTCTCTGGAAATCTGTCGAATGCGACATACTTGTTATTAGATGTAAGTGCAGAGAGACGTATATGCTAGTCATGATTCTTGCAGGTTATTAAGAGATTGTGTTTCCTAACAACCAGATGGCTTTCCGTATGACCAATAGAGCAGATGCAGATTTGAAATATCACATTTCTAAAGCAGTTTAAGCATTTACTAAACTACTTTATCGTACATTGCACACTAACAAGATCATATTTTTCAAAGCAGATTGGGCAAATATTTTGTTAACAATCATCAGTTATTTTTATTATGTTGTTGATTTTTGTTTTCTGTCTGATAATCTAGCTAATGCATGAATTTGATCTTATCAGATAAGAAAATAATAAAAGCTTAAGGATTTTGCTTGTGTTCACTGTTTATTAAGCCATATTGTCTGATATCCCTTCATGATTTCTATCTACTCAAATGATTTTAACCATACACCTCCCATTGGTGTAATTGGAACTTTGAGAAAATATTTAAAATTAAAGCGCTAAAATTTAAGTTTTTGTTAATAGAATGGCAAAGTATTACAAGAAGACTGCACCCATATGTGAAGCTTTTACTTACTGTGTGCATTTAGGTCCAAAATTAAAGAGGGACTGGAACGCTTGTACAACATCATACCTGCAGGGGAAACCTATATGCATGAAGGAATGAAGAAGGTGAGTTAACCTCTTTGCTTCTAATGTTCAGTCATTTAAATCTAATTATATGTGTAAATATCACTCAAAAACATAAGACATATATTTTTAAATAAAATGAATATTTTAATTAAGAAAAATGAAATAGAAATTAAGAAGGGAAGTATGGAAATGTTTGGTATCAAAACATCTTTACAAACAAAATGATTTTCATTCTCTGGAATATCAATTATATAGAAATGTAACAGAAAAATGTAAGCAGAGGAGATTATATAAATCAGTAAAGATTGAGCAAATCAATCCATCTTAATTTATATCCACTTTACCGAAATGACCTAAGAACAATATGGAGAACTCAAATAAACTAGTGGTTTTGTTTTGTGGCTGTGGGAGGAAGGCAGGGTGGAACCCACAGTTCTCAAATTTAAAGATAAAGACTGCTTGTTTAATCCTGGTCAATAAATACAGGAAAATAATGTTGTTTTGGTTTAGTTGTATGTTTTAGGCACTGGTATTTGGTATGAGTCATTTCCCACTGTTTTTAGGAGGTCGTGTGTGATGCCCATAGGAGTCTATTGGAAATATCAAATAATGTAAATAATTCAGTAGTAGTTGATTGAGCTTGTAATAAGGTAGGAATATGTAAGTTATATAAATATATAATTTTTCTAATTATGGAAGAGTGAGAGGTGATATATGTAGATGCGATTTGTTGATATTGTGAATCCAATATTGTGAATTTGATTATATTTGAAATAAACTTAAAGCCATTTTATTTACCATTGAAGGCTTCGGAACAGATCAAGGCACAGACCACAAAGTCGTCCAGCATCATCCTGGCTCTCACAGACGGGAAACTGGCAGTTTATGTCCATGAACTCACCGTGAATGCGGTCAGCATTGTGTCTCTGATTCCAAAACTCTCACAATAAATACTTTATTATTTTTAGATAGACAACATATCTTTTCTCCATCTTTTTTATTCCACTTGCATTTTTTTTTACGAGGCTCTCTCTTTGTCTTTCTGCCTTTACATTCAACCTACTGGACATCTTTTGCCTGAGCTGCAGGCTAATGAAGCCAGGAAATATGGAGCTCGTGTTTACTGCGTTGGTGTCGACGCCTCCGATGAGAAGCAGGTGAGGTAGTTTTAGTCCTAATCTGCAGCAACAATAATGCTAGAGAAGCCTGTTGCTTTACAGAGGGGAAGATCTGAACCTGGATTTCAGCTGTGAGGAAAAAGCCTTGTGAATTTGTAAATCGATATACGACCAATTATTTTTATTTAATTAGGATGTTTTAACAGGTAACACAGCAGGACAGAAAGTATAATCTACACTTCACGTGATTTTACTTTTATTTTCCCTGAGATAATCGAAGGCCTGCTGGTTGCTCTTTAAGCAGATTTGATCATAATGTTTCTCTTTATAAACGAGTTTTTATCTGTACTGTATCTTTAAGTGTCAGGCCATCTGAGTGTTACTCCAGTCCGGCTGTGTGCTTCTCTTGTCAGGGATGTCTTGAGTTTCACAATTTCTCTTCCAACATGGTGGCCCATCCCTTGTAACCATTGGTAACCATCCTGCCATGAGCCACTATTAAGTAAAAAAAAAAAAAAACAAAGGCAGTATTGCTCCCAGTTTGTGCTGCAATTTTTTTTTTTATAGTTGAGCAAAGTGTTTGCCACAGTCCTGCCATCTGCTCCATCTTCTCCTGCCTGCAATACGAGAGGAAAGACGGCGTTCAGTCATAAAGAGGAAAACAGAAAAAGGCAGAGAGCAGTGTTAGATCAGCAGCGCTTCATGTTTACTTCTCTTTTCTACGATTCCAACAGCTTGCTGACATCGCGGACTCCAAAGACAACGTATTTCCTGTCAAAGATGGCTTCCACGCTCTCAAAGGCATTGTCAACTCTGTAAGTTTGACCGCTTTGCGTTTCTTTCTGAGCTTTTCTATCTGAAAAGGGCAAATGAGCTGAATCGGTTTCCAGCATGATGTGAGAAAACATTTCCACCAACATTTAGATAGGCTGCATGAAAAAAATGCTTGTTGGAATTCAATTGAATTAGGCTATATGGAAAAATAAGAGCTGTGGTAACATAAGAGTCAGTAAATAGCTGTCAGAGAGTAAAGAGTTCCTTACAATGTTAACAACCAGCCTGTGCATCCTCTGCCAGCCAGTTAGTGATACTTTCCATTTGCTGCAGCAATCAGACTGAACACTGTCAGCCTAGGTGGAGCTTTGGTAGAACCTACTGTCCTGCAGAACTCTTTGGCCCGAGTGGAGCTTTGCATCTGCAGACAAGGCCAGCAGTGTTTAGGAGAAGGCCCGAACTACACAGAGTTGTCAGACATGCAGCTGGAGGGATACAGAGCCAAAGGGTGGGACTTGTTTCAGATGTGTGAAGCAGAAAGCAGTGAACTGTGATTTATGATGCTGCTTTCAAAGGGAACGACGTTTGCATGAGGCTCTAAATTTGTTGCTTTAAATCATTGTTTTGCAAGACACACACAGAACAATGCTAGTTCCAAATATGGAGATCTTTTTGTTCCTGATTGTATTTTTTCTAGCTTTATATATTGAAATGTTTGTTTTATCGATCCACTCATTTTGTTTTTGAAATCTAAGCAAATTTATTAACCTGAGATAGCTTTTTTGACTGGTTTAGAGCTGGATTTGGGTTCCTATGTATAAATCATACTGGATGCAATGCATGCAAATCTAAATGCAGCAAAACTTAGATTTTCTGGAACTGAATCTTGTGCAGAAACTGCAGAAACGGCATAAACCTGATTTCAATTGCACTGAATTTCCTCCCTGAACAGCTCCGAAGCCTGTTTCAGAACATTCGGAGCAATGTTGAAAAAGTCCAGCTCTCCTATCCCACCCACCCCCCCTGAGGAGACTGAGACAAGGATGCCTCCAGAATCCAAACGAAACAAGCAGCATTCCTCTCTGATTAGTAATCCTGGATTCCTGGGTTGTTGGCCTCGTCGCTTCTCTGTCGGATTGGGAGGATTTGGGATCATCTGCGCAGCTTTTTGCTGCAGGATCCCTCTAGCCTCTGCGACTCGCCTGACAAAACTCACAGAAAGAAATCTGCAAAGTTGGGTTTTAAGGCTCTGAGAGACTGTTTATATTTCATGCTCTTTGTTCGACCTCTCCTATCTCAGCTGCTGGTCTTGAGGGGAAAAAAACTGCATAGACCATTCTTATTTTCTAAGCATGATATTGGTTTTGCAATGTACTTTGCCCTTGGAAAACCTTAGGCTATATGTCTTCTGCCTTTCACTGCAGTTCCACTCATGATTATTAATAAAGGTGTGAAAGTAATATAATAAATCCTTCATCCTACACTGCAGAAACATGGTCTCATTTAATTTAAGAACATTTATTAGAGAAAACATCTACCAAGTTTGCCTAAAATGTTTCTAGTATAATAAAAGCATTGTCTCTTTCTTGTTTACTTATATAAATTGATCAGAATTAATTTAACTTCAGTAATTTAGAGCTTTCTGTTTCTCAGGACATCAGTTGAGTCTAAGACTATTTCTTTTAGTGATGCTTCAAAATGAGACAACAGACCAACAAGTCGTTCATGCTAATCAGATATTTGTTAATATTTTATAGCAAGAAATTGCTTCAAGATTTTTCTTTTTTGCAATACTCACTCACCCTTATTGGTGCATCTGAAATGAAGCAGAGGATGACTGTGGAAATCACTTCATGTCCACTGTTCTATAGTAAGGAGGATCTATAATACTGTAGGCCTGTTGGTCTTCTTTTAGAACCTGTACATTTTTGGGGGGAGTCTTTGAAACAGAAGGACAGCCTAAATAAAAATCTTCTGGCCTCTGCTAAAATAGTGAGTGTATTTAGGTCTCCTAGCAGGGTGATGATCAGAAAACGGACACTAAAGCACAGAGCCATTGGATCTTTTTGCAACTCTAGCCAAGAGTTGAATTTTTCACTATTTGTCAAAATTGTGTAAATTATCTTCCCCCAGGGGTGTAAAAATGATGGAAAACAGTGTTGCTCATCTTTATTTTTAATTATTTCTCTCTTAATCTATTAAAAAAGTCTGATTTTTTAAGACTTTTTATCTGTAACGCTGGCTTTGATATTTGAATGACTTTGGATATTTGGACATCTGCCTTCTCTTCTTTGTAGCCCATAAATAATGTTTGCCATCAGATCATGAAAAAAATGAAACCAAACTGAGACATGGAATTACCACATTTAGAGTGTTTATTTTAACATTCCCAGAGCTCTTCCAATCACATCCTTTAATCCTTTAAATAAATGCTTAAATTACAATAAATGCACTTTATAAATTGGTCATTTTTAGCTATTTTGTGCCATAAATGTTTCAGCTCTCAGAGGCGCAAACTCTGTCCAAACTTCACAGTTTGAAGTCTAAGCAGTAAAACTGTTATTTTATTGGTATATTCACCCATTTTTTACCCTCCTGTGCACTGCCAAGGAAGTAATTAGAACGGGAAATAGAGGCAGAGAGGAAGAGCAGCAGATCCATTTCCTCCCAGCTGTCATACAACCCTGTGTTGAACCATCATCCCTAACAAGGCTGCTGTAAACACTTCCATCTTCCATTTCTCAGATTAAGCTTCTGTCCAACATCAAATGAAAGGCTCAAATGTCCTCCATTGCCATTAATATGCTTCTTCTTACCCACTCTACACTGGGATTTGCATAGTTTTTCCTTTGTTGATTTATTGAATCATAGAGGGAAGTGCAGCTGCATGACAGTGCGCTCACACAGGCCTCTTTATATGATAATGCAAGATCCCTGAGAGGTTTTTAATAGAACCAAGAAACAGTAATAGTCTTGCATAATTTCCCCATAAAGGCTGACACAGCTGCTGTTTTACCTCCCGTTCTTCTTTTCCCACCCAGAGCCAATCAGGAGCGGGACGTTTCTCAGGTGTTGCTTCCTGATCCGTTTTCTAAACGTGACAGAGCCAATAACAGTCAGGGACTGATGTATTTATTCCTGCCGTGTCCAAGCAACAGCAAATGCATTTTAAGATTTTTTATTTTTCATCCCACAGATATTAAAGCGATCATGCACAGAGATCCTGACTGTTGAACCCTCCACCGTGTGTGTGAATGGTGAGCGGATCCTGTTGTTGTTTTAGTTCTGCATAGACAGATTTATACTTGGCAAATATTTTATCCCACAGCACCCACATGCAGACAATTTGTCCAAGGAAAGTTGCAGACATTCTCAAAGATAAAATGATAAAAAAAAAGGAGTTTGAAACTCCAAAAGGTGACATTCTTAAAAATTCATCATTGTGGTTTTATCTCTCGTTTTGGTGTATTTTCAGAGTCCTTTGACATTGTTCTCAGAGGGAACGGCTTCTCCAGCGGACGCAGCAATGAAGGCGTCGTATGCAGCTTCGTAGTTAATCAGGAAACCATCAGTAAGTTCCTTAAATTTGCTCAAAATCAACTACGGATTAACATAGGTATTTTATATTACAGTTTGATTCCTCTGTCAGTAAAAAAAAACAACAAAAAAAGAAAACAGTGAAACCTTTCCTGTTTTTAAATCTTTACCTAATCGTATTTTTTCCGACTTCCCAGACATGTTTTTGAAAATATTAAATTTTGGAAACCTCAAAATGAGGGAAAACAGTGTAGAAAGATGGTCAGGAGGTGTCGTTTTTATTGTTTAACAGAGTCTTAATATACAGGATATCCCTTGACTTTCATCCAAATTAGTCTTTAAAACTACAATATCTATTGTATTTCATCAGGATTGTATTTGATAGAACAATACAAACATGTTTTGTTAAGTGAAAGGAAGTGTATCCTTACTTTTCATAACGCTTTGCAAATGAAAATCTGAAAAGTGTGGTGTGCTTTTTCTCCATCGTGATTTGATGCCAGTTTGACTTGTTTCAGAGTCAAGAGGATATGATTTCTGTAGCACATTGTAATCGAACAAGGTCTCTCTCTAATTAAGAATGGATTTTTTTTTTTTTCAGAGCCGTGAATGCTTTTTTACACTTTGTGAAATGTTGTAAAATTTATCAAAAACAATCTTCTTCGCTACTTTGATCCATTACATAAATGCTTAGCAAAATGAGCTGAAACTTGTTCAGGTTGTTACATGACAAAGTAATAAAAATCCTAGAGAGAAAACGTTGTGAATTAAGGTCAACTTACTGTATTTTCTTTGGCCTTCAAACAAACCACCCAGTTATGGGAAAAAGCAAGTACAAACAAGCACAGATACCCTGAGGTAAACTAATAATCTATTGGATCATCTGATTTAATCTGTTTGGTTGTTTTTGTCTCAGACAAACATCCAAACTCTCCTTCAGCACCGATCTGCGGCTGCCTCACTCTACATTCATAGTGACAAAACTAAGTGGATTAATTGTCCCGTCATTTAATGAATAGTGTTTCATTTTTTTTTCATTAAATGCTAAATATTTCGGATGTTGGATGTGGCAAAACGACGGCCCTATCTCGCCTTATCCACGTTGTCTGAATCCATCAGAAGAAAGAGGGCTATGTAGGTCACTGTGCTCCTTATTTTGAGCTTGCAGTCTGTTCTGTTGAGAAATCCTTTTTCAGGAAGCAAACGGGATTTGGCACCAAAAGCCAATCTTTTAAGGCTCTCATTTGGCCGTGGGATCCACGGGATCGGCGTCTGCCAATGACAACACTTCCATTCCTGACAAGTTATTTTTGATTTTTTTACGCCGTTTCATCTCTACTAAAATACTTGAACATATTTTCATTCTCCTTTATAAAAACAGCCACTTTTCTGAATTAGGGAAGTGGCCATTAGCAGATGTCTTCCTGTTAGTCCTTTCTCAGTTTAGGCTGTCTCACATTCGCCCACTTGGGGCTATTTATTCCCTTATTGGCTTTTGCATGTGTTCAGTCCAGACCTTTTTAACAGTGGGGCACCTTATAATTATGGACAAGCATCATGGCAACTATGGACCACACGCCACATATGTGAAACAGATGCTATGGTCTTCTCCATCAGCAAACCAGTTGGAGGCATGTGCAGAATAAACTCATCAGTCATATGAATAATCTCAGTGGCTGCCTTTGTCAACCTTATTTGAGCGCGCACACACACACACAAATAAATTATAATCCAATCTGCCATCCTTTTGATTTTTAACCACTACTGTGAGCTTAAAACATGAAACATATTAATCATTTGATTTAGATTTTAAAAACGGAAATCATTTTTTACTTACCTCATAAAATATAGATTTGTCAGAGTTTAAAACATATTAAAATATTTTTTTGATATAGGGTTTGCACCCAAGACATTCAAGATTGGAACTTAAAACTGGTTTTGTATAATTAACAAAAAGTGTATCAGTGAATCAGATATTAAACGTAGCTACAAACTTATGATGTAACTATATTAAGTGTTTGACTTGGCACAGAAAATGCAGACATGTTAAAGAGTTGTTAGAGGTTAAAACTGAGGTTAGCTTCAGGGACATAAAGTTACGTACACAGCCTAATTTATCATTGTTGATGCTAATGCTTTTAGCTAACTGTTAAAGCCTTAAGGAAAAAAGGTGCTGTTCTGAAACAGGTGTTGTTTTTTTTACAAAACAAGCTGTTTTGCTGTTTTTTCAGACAAAAAGCCAACAACTGTGCGTAATGATTATCTGCTGTGTCCTGCTCCCATTCTGTATGAGGCCGGAGAGTAAGTAGTTTCTTTTTTTCTCTATTTCCATATCCATATTGTTTTACCCATATTGTTTCTATGTTTATTTGCTTTTAGTCTAATTTTATTTCTCTTCTATTTTATGGTCTATTTCACGTAAAGCACTTGGAATTGGCCATGTACTGAATTATGCTATACAAATAAACTTGCCTTGCCTTGTTTAGTATCTTTTTGTTTTTTAGTGATTTTAAAAAGTTTGGATAACAGTTTACTGGTGAAAAATGAAAAGTTCATCTTTTAAAAGTTGATCTGATTAAAAAAGTAGATTTTTACCTCAAAAAGAGCTAAAATTAGATTTCTATTGAATCTTTTGGTTAAATACAGTAATAAACATCCAACACCGCTTATATCCAGAATTAGACAAGAACCTGCTCAGTTCTTTTCTTAACAATTTGCTGAATTGTGTTTCATTAACCCTTTACGGACGATGGGAGCGCCCGCGCTCCCAAATGCTTACATGTTTTTAAATGCCGGTAGAATTCGAACC
>JAUZNJ010029186.1:0-15584 GCA_034780135.1 Jordanella pulchra | reverse complement strand
AGAGAGAGAGAGAGAGAGAGAAAGAGAGAGAGACTATATAATAAAGTTGACCAGGTTTAATACAAGAACACATTAATAATGGCTATAAAAACAACAGGGACTTAAAGTGGGTCTGGAATTAAGTTATGCAAAAGTTACTAGATAAACATCCACCTAGTTTGGCACATAACTTTACATATATCACTGAGGTAAAAGAACCAGTGCAAAATGACAACATGAGCAACTATGCTGTAAAACTTAACATACTATTTCTCTGCTAGACATAGACTACAATATGTTAAAAGTCCTGTGTGAGAACTGTTAACTATAAAAGGAAGTGTTATATAAAGAGTGATTGCTGCAGACACAAATAATTGGGAATAAGCTCCAAGCATACGTGTCTTTAGAGGGTAACAGGCTACCTACAAAACCACTATAGAAAGAAAAGTCGTTAGAGGTCCAGTGTGTTTGGAGCAAAGCAAATATGTGTTGGAAAGAGCTTGATTCAGATGCAACCAAAGCTTAACTCTGTCACCTTGAACACATCAGCTGTACTGTGAAACATGTTGGCAGCATTCTGAGATGGAAATGTTTTTCTTCAGCTTATTTCATGTGTTTGAATGGCTGAGTTAAATTTCACAGCAATAACAAACAAACCAACAAAGAAAAAAAAAAAGAATGTGTGACAATGCTTGAAGATGAATTTTAAAATAGATACTTCTGCTTCAAAATGATGGAGGTTGAGCTTTTTTTTCAGAGAAGAAAAAACAGAGGCCTCAGTTTCCAGATGTGTAAAGCTGACAGATGTAAGTCAAACAGACCTCAGGCTTTTATTGCAGCTAAAGAATGATTTAACAAAGTCGGACTGGACTGAGTAGGATAAATACAAATGCACGCCACACTTATAAGATTTATCTGTAAAAGATAAACACAATGAATACACAGCTCTGTGTTTGTAGGCCACATTAAATAGATTCAGGTCTGTTATTATTACATGACAAAATTGGTCAAAGTTTAAAGTCTATTAGCATTTTTTTAAGCAGTGTAAGGTCTAATTTAAATAATACATTTTATGACAATAGATGTATGACGTTGTGTACCTTAAAAAATAACAGAGTCAATAAAGCAAAGGATTTGCTAAAAGCCAATGACATAAAAATGTGTCACATTTGTCGGAGGATTTGACACTTTTATCTTTTTCATCTAAACAAAAACTCCATGAACCGAAGAAAAGAAGCTGATGGGAAATTCTGAAAACCCCCCGGGCATTGTTGAACCCTTTCATTGTGTAAAATCTATGCATAGCATCTACACTCTTGAGGTTAAGAAAATCCTTGGTTCAGTGAAAGCAGAACAAAACAGAAATCTTTAAGAAAGCAAACATACAGCGCTGGAGCGTGATGGGTTGGTCACTATGGTCCGGTCATGCTGGCCAGATGTGTTTGCTTTGGAAATCGGTTCTTGGATGCAGTATTGTCCAATATGAACGTTATTTTAGGAGATAGTAAAGGTGCATTGCACAAGGGCCTACTAAGTGGAGGAATTTTAGCCTGGTTTGGTTTGAATTTTTGTATTTCTTTAGATCTGTGCCTTTTAACTTTTCAACTTTTTGTCGGTTAAAACCGCAAAATTGAAAATATTTTACTGGCCAACACACTGTAGAGGATAATTGGAGAAGAGAAAGAACAAATGTGTGGTTTTCAGACCGTTTTAAGAAAATATCTAAAGTATTGTAAGGTTGATTTAAATGTTTAACCCTTCAGTCCCCTCATCATGAAACGATACCTTGCTATGAAGGATTTAAGCCTTTCAGTAGTCCTTGTCTACTCACTCCTCTCATCCAGAGGCTAAAATTATTGCATCTTTAAATGTAGATCAAGTGAAATATCAGTGAGATTAGATGGAGCGCATGTTTAAATAACAGTCTGATCACTGATTTGGAACTGGACTTAGATGTGGACTTTGACTGGGCCATTGTAGAATCTAAATTTGCTTCCATCTAAACCATTCCAGCTCTGGTTTCCTTTTTACTCAAACCTGAAGTTCCTCTCCAGATTCAAGCAGGTTTTCCTCCAGGATTACCCTCTATTAACTACATCCAAAGACGACAGATATGACTTCTTTCTTTCCTGCTAATATTTCATAAAGACCTGAACTTTTGTGTACTTAGCTAATATTTAAAAAGTCTAAGGCTTATCTCACCAGAGCTGTGGATTTCTGCAGCTCCTCCAGAGCTATACATCTGGACTGGTTCGAATCTTTCATTCACTTTCACTTTGATTTGCAATGTAGCAATTCTCTCCTGGTTTGAAATGATAACTTGAAGAGAGCTTATTGAGATGTCCAAAGCTTTGGATGTTGTTTTATTACCTAACCTACCTTTACCTGTGGCCTGTAAAGCTTATGGGGTATGAAAAGTTTTGGACGGCAAATAATGACTTATAATCCTCTAAAAGGCCTCTGCCTTTTTAAAGGGAGTCGATTGATTGATGCTGATCACAAGTTTTCAGGTCTAAGCTGTTCCTTTTTTTTTTTTCCTTTCTAATCTCAGTTTTAATGATTCCAGAACCAAGCTGTGAGAAACCACAAAGTTGCCAGTCATGGCAGGAAGGGGTGCTGGGAGTCCACATGCCTCTGTACTGGCACTAATAAAGTGTATCCCATTGTGAAGAGCAAAGTTTGAAGTTGGTAAAATTTCCTCATCTGAGATTGCAGCTGTGGGAACACAACGTTATGTTCCCGCGGTCCTGATGGATCCAGATCAATACAGCATAAGATTAGCTTCGGGTTCTAATAATTGAAATAACTCCACGTTAGCTGATTATCTATAATAAAGCAGAGGCTGATCAGCCATTCCTTGAGTCCCCTCCCTCTCCTTTGGCACCTCTCATTCACAAACAAAGGCCCGTCTGTCTACACAAACAGTCTTACACCAGTTTAACAGCCTCATTTTGCCTTTCCAGCAAGGTGTGCTGTTAACAACATAACACATGCCCAGTGCATGCACACACATACACATACACATACTACCAGGTTCACACTGCCTCCACACACCTAATTAACAAACACAGCTTAGGTTGCCTACACCTAAACACACACACAAACACTAAATAGTTTGGCCACACACTAATGAATGGGAAACAGATTTTAACAACTCTCATTAACAGACAATAACCCACCTAATCATGTTCCCACATATTTTCTTTTAATAGTAGTTTTCCTTGGGAATGATAAAAACGTCCATAAGATACAGATCAAACTTTTTCAGTTTTAGATTGCTTAGAATCACCAAAATTATATATCTGCTGTTACTGAGTCACATTTGAAGGCAGCCTTGGTTTCATCCCAATGTAAACATATAATTAAGGTTCCAGTCTTATTTAAAAACACAAAATAATTTTTCTGCCTGAGGATGTTGAAATAATACTTTAATGTTTTCACATTAAGTTCTTTCCCTGTAATGCTGCTTTTTCTGAAGAGCACAATTCCCTCTTGTATCAAAACAGCCACAGGAGGCTGTAAAGTCCATACTTCTCGGGGATCCATTCATTTTCTATGGAACCTACACAAAATGTCTCACAAACTTGTTTTTGTTACTAATTGCATTGACAAACTACAATTCATCTTCTTGTGTTGCTTTTAGAGTGCTGGCTTCTTCCTCTGTGAGTGACCTTTTAGCCCATGCGATGTAAGAGTTCACTTCACTGAGAATAAAATCTTCTCTAATCAGAATCCTCACTCCTGGCTCATATTACACCAAAGATTTAGAACCCATTTGTTTTATGCTGTTCTAACATAATACATTTTTGAAACTAACTAGCTTTAAACAAAAGGAGTTTAACTTGAATCCATGTAAGGGCAGTGAGAAAAAAACAGCTTTTCCTCTATGATGTCTTTTAATACGTGAAATATAAAAAACTCAGTTAAGCCACATCTTTGCGAGTCTAATTAATAAATAAAACCTCATTTAAAACTTGTAATCACAGTCCTTTTGGGAGGAAGCCAAAGCACCTGGAGAGAACCCATGCATGCACGGAGAGAACGTGCAAACTCCACGCAGAAAGAACCTGCGTCGGGAATCAAACCCGGAACCTTCTTGCTGCAAGGCAACAGTGCTAAATAAATGTTCCACCGTGCAGCCCCATGTATAAAATCTGTGTTGTTTGTTTTCAATTTTGTGGATAGCGAGCTATTCATATTGTCAATACTTTGTAGATATGACTACTCTAAAGTTTGGAGCATAAAGGGTCAAATTCCTGGTTCCACCTGAATCCTTAGTGTATCAGAATATTGTTGTGATGCAACTTCTACCCTGGTGTTTGCAGGTTTACCTGAACCTGTACTTTCAAGTTATAGAAAAGAAATACAGCTGTATCCTACATTTGAATGGTATGAGAAATGTTTTTAACATTTAAGATATTCAGTAAACTGTGCTGTAACTCACCATAAACTCTAACTATGATGGAGGGCACTATTTATACCTTTTAGCTTTTTCTTCTAGCTTCTTTCCTGATAAGAGATCACTTAGGCCAAACACTTTAAATATCACTTTATAAGGTTTAAGTATGAAATGACTAAAACATGACAACAGCTTTTACAGAATTACAACCTTACTCAGAGCAGAGAGGTTGCAGGGATCCGGTGGTACCACCAGGCTCGCTTCATCAAATAGTAAGCTGCAGCCTGGTATCACGGTCAGAGAGGCATTTTATGGACACATCATCACATGTCACATTACATCCAAGACACGTACTGTATAGTTGTAACATGCTTTCATTACTCCTAATATTCCTAAAGCTTTATAACCAAGGTAAATACACTCACCGGCCACTTTATTCTGTACACCTGCCCAACTGCTCTTTGAGCGAATTTTCTAACATCAGATGGCAGCAACTCGTTGGATTTAGACATGTAGACATGGTCAAGATGATCTGCTGTAGCTCAAACCAAGCATCACATGTGGAAGAAAAGGGATTTAAGTGACTTTGAATGTTTCTTGGTTGTTAGTGCCAGAGCAGTTGGTTAGCGTATTTCAGAAACTGATGATCTACTGGGATTGAGACTCGTCCAAAGATAAAATATCGAGTGAGCTGCAGTTCTGTGGGCGCCAGAGAATGGCTAGTTCAAGCTGACAGAAAGGCAACAGTAACTCAAATAATCATTTGTTACTGAACTCACAGGACAGGAAACAGGCTACAATTCACACAAGCTCACCAAAATTGAACAACGGTAGCTTGAAAAAAAGCTGCCTGTTCTGATAACTCTTGAAATTTGGATGGTAGGATCAGAATTTAGCTTTAAAAAACATAAAAGCATGATTTCATCCTGCCTGTATCAACAGTTCAGGCTTCTGGTGGTGTAATGATGTGGGGGATACTTTCTTGGTATAATTTGGGCCTCTTAGTACCAACTGAGCATTGTGCCAACGCCACAGCCTACCTGATTATTGACCATGTCCATCTCTATAACCACAGTGTGCCCATCTCCTGATGTCAACTTCCAGCAGGATACCAAACCAGGACATAAAGTGTTAATCATCTTAGACTGCTTTCTTGAACATGACAACAAGTTCACTGTGCTCAAATGGCTTCCATAGTCACCAGAGCTCAATCTGTTAGGATGTGGTGGAATGGGAGATTCCCATCATGGAATCGCAGCCGACAAATCTGCAGCATCTGCATGATGCTATCATGTTACTATGCACCAAACTCTTTGGTTCATGTATGTTGTCCAAATCCAAAATCGAGGATAAAATAAAATAATAATATTTGGTTGCTAATGAACTTTGTTTGGTTATAATGGTTGCGGGTTGTGGCGGTGCAGCCTTTGAGAGGACATGGGCATGGAAAGCCAAAAAAGCTCACCCAGAGGAGGGCTGATGTTTAGAGCTACCTTTGATTGTTGAAGGTAAACTGTTAACTAAGGTATTTTTAGTTTGAGGTTGTGGCGCTACTGTTTTATATGTTTTATGAATGCTTTTCATGTTTATTTGCTTTTACTCTGCTTTTATTTTTCTTCTCTTCTATTGTTTATTTCATGTAAAACACTCTGAATTGTCCATGTATTGAATGGTGCTATACAAATAAACTTGCCTTGCCTTACCTTGCCTATAGAACACATTACCCGATCGGAGATGTTCTGGGTCAGTTTTTTTTTTATCCAAAAGTCCCGGGAATCATTGCTAGACTGCATTGCATCAGCATTTGGAGTAAATGCTGGTGTTGGGAATAAAAGTTAACATGAAGTGGTCACGGAATCAAGGCGGGTAGAGCGACTAGTGCTTTAATTGTCCTAATTAAAACAGCAGAAATCACCACAACAATTGAGAACAGATTTTCACCAAGGTGTCTTAATGACGCTCTCACCATACACACATAAACACATACACCAGACACCAATAAGGATCCAGCTTTAAGGTTTAAAGCTCTTCAATTACAGTGGTTTACAGATTATAACTCATAATAATTTTAGCCCGGTATACATGGACTAAATGTGCGTTTATGTCCTATTTGCTAATGTGGTGCATTTTGTAGGCATCTGAATATACACCCCTGCTGTTCCACTCTGTTTCCTCCCTATAAAAAGCAACAGTTAGCACTTCATTCTCAAGCAGTTCTGACAATATTATACAGGTTTAGGAGAAGATGGTGGTGAGAACAAAGACTTAGGAATCCAAAAAAGAGGAAGGAGGAAAAAAGAGACAAAAAAACAGAAGCCTGGTTGAATAGCCAGGAATATTGACAGAATTTTTTTTAACAAGTTTAGTGAATTTCACCACAAATGAGGTGAGGGAAGGAAAGTGAGGCAGAGGAAAGTGTAGAGAGGAGGAATAATTTGAGAGCAGGAGGTGAAACTGAAGCGAGGGTTTGGCTTCATGTTAGGAATATTTTACAAGCTGCATTAATGGCTCTTCTTAAAACGCAGCTATTACCAAACGACCGTGGTGTTGTATATCACAGGTGATTATGTTTGCTTACGCAGCAAAACACTTTGTAGCTTGAATTTAGAGAAATGCTGTGCTGGTTTGACACCTTTTCGTGTAAACAGCAGCTCTCCTGCCTGAATAAACTACAGTTCAGAGCACAGTCTGGCTATTCAAACCTGTTGAAGCTGATTTCTTGGTGTGATATATATTACATTGATTATATTTAATACCAGCTGATTCAAGACACCAAGAATCTTTGATATCTGCAAGATCTCAGAGATTGGTTAAATTTGAGAGTAGAAGTTAATCTTTTCAACATGAGCACATTAATAATAGAAACTACCAAACAAAAAAAAAAAAACAAAACAAAAAGAAAACACCCAATTTTAGACACACTGGTATCAACAGTTTCACACATCCACCCCCATAGGTGGTAGTAATGTATCTCAAGTTAGTTTGCCTCTATTTCTTAACTGTTTATATTATGGACCTGAAGGGAACTTTGCACCAAATCTAGTCTAAATATTCATGTATATGTCAAGTTTTTAATTCTATGCTTCAAATAATAATAATACGCATGTGATTGGAGTTATAGTCTCAGGTGTTGCTGTTAAATTGAAATGTAAGATTTATCAGTAATATGTATAAAAAGAATATGTACAAAAGGTCCAACCTTTAGTTTAAAATACAGTGCCAAGAGTATGTCACAACCATGCTATGCCATCTTAGCTTCCAGGACTTCACAGTAAACATTGGTATTAGTAATAGTATCTTTATTATATTAACATAACACGTCATTACTGGATAAGACACTTTGGTTATTCTTTTATTTTTTTATCAGTTGATTGCAGTTTATATAAACACTAAATATTGCCTGCCTTTCTTTCCTGTCTTGCTTTAAGCATGGTTTTAAATCACACATCTGCTCAGAAGTTACTGAAAAAATACTTAGCTATCCAGCGAATGGTTAAAAAACAAAAGAAAAACATAGACAGAAGGCAAAGGAACAGGTGGCACTAACTGATCCAATTTTCTTTAAAAAAAATTGAGTACTTGGGAGACTTCAGAAAATTATTATATTCAAGAATAAGAAAGTTTAAATTCAATTTTGCACACAAATTTGAATGATTTTTACATTTTAAAAAAATCAATATTTATTCTTTTGTTTGAATAATTCTAATTATTTTTTTTTATCAAACATTTTAAGCTTTATGCTTTTCACTTCTACACTAAATCCGATTCGTTTTTAGTTTTCAATTATTACATAATTTGCTTTGGATAATCAACACATGCTTATCATGTCACGGAATTGATCCTTATTAATCATGTCACAGTTGAAAAGAATATTTTTAAACCCATTTCTCATTTCCTTGTGTAAAGACTTGGATGAAATAATCTTTTTTTCCTTTCTATGTTCACTCTTATGTCCTGACCCTTTACTATTTCATTGTAGTTCAATGCAAATTAAAAAATGTGTATACTTGAGATGCAAAAAAGCAAAGAAAACAGTGGGTTACACAATCGGAAATTGTGGAACAGAAACAGATTTCTTACAGTGTTTACTCCCTGCACAACATATGGGGACACTTTTTTTAAAGAGCTTGTCACGCCCCCTGGATTGTGCTGCCCTGGAGGATGAGCCCATATCAAAAACTGCCACCACTCAACATATTTTATACATTTTCTTCAACATCTAGTCTCCTTTACTAAGCTGCTCTAATTGCCCACTGACTTCGCAGACAGCATATAAGGTTCCAGGCTGTGCATTTACCATCTTTCTACTCAAAAACAAAGAGAGTAGTGGCCTGAGAAACAGCTTTAATTGCCTTGCATTATTTCCTTATTCAGAAAACATCACTGAATCTCTGAAATAAGATCAGAGAGGATCTTTGTGACAATTCATGAGTCATGCCTGTGTATATGTGAACAGAGGGCTTGGAAATATTAAAACATCAGACAACATAAAGCTGAATATTTTCTTTGTTATTCCAGGCGCCAGGGCCTGCTTTGAGAGGAAGTGGCAGACATTGTGGTCAGTGGGTGAATACAGTATGAAATAAATCTAGTGTGTGTTTCTTTGTGGTGATTAGAGGTGTGGCATCAATCTGTCTGGGTTTTTCTTGTGTGTCCTTTGCTTTTTTCTGCCATGGAGACGTTAGAAAAGCTCCAATTAAGTTAGGCAACTGTAGTTAAAAACACACACAAGTTTCCGAGGTGAAAAAACAAGTAAAACACACACGATTTGTGTGTGGACAGGTAAGCTCACGCTGTCAAAAACAGCTCCCTCACTTCCTGCCCCCCCCCATCTTCCCTCCTCCCCCTTGCTTGAATATCCTGGTTATTAAGCAGCAATGTGCTGCGGATTTCTGAGGCTCTGTGTGCGACACATCTGGTCTGGGCCTTCAGGAAATGACTGGTTCACTTCACTCTTGTCATCACCTTCCAACACGTTTCTTTCACATTTCAATTTGGGAACGGCACAGCAGGCAGCTACAGCACATAAACACACATCTGCGCAGGCAGACACATATGCAGCCACACAAGGACGCACATCTGGGCACAGACACACACCAGGTCCAAATTAAGCGCTGCGGGGCCATCAGAGAGAGAGCTCTATTTTCAGCCTCTAGGCTAAGATAGGTGGGCTCCTTCTCATTTCTTTTGACGATTCGCTGGAAGACTTCAATGGATGGTGACATTTGAAATGGATGTGTATCATGCTGGTTCTTATCCACTGCACACGCTTTTCAGGTGGTGCAACTAAACTTTACAGGCAATGTAATATAAATCTGTTTTACACAGTCTTTAAAGTACCTTCCACAGATTTTTTTTCTGGTCACATTAAAATTAAAAAGTCTTATTGGGATGTGACATAGATGACCCTAACAGCGTAATGTTGAGCATAACTGTGTAGCGGAAGGAAAAGATGCAGGTTTTTAAGATTTCTTACAAGTAAAAATCTGCATAAAATGGTGTAAATTTGTATATTTTTAATTCTCTATTCTGATACCCGTGGAATAAATCAGATATTACCCGATTGGTAAACCGTGCACCTGTGTATGACTTAATTTCGGAAGGAATGCAGCTGTTCTGCAGGGATTCAGAACAAATGTGAAAAAATATTGGTGTAAGGATAGATTATTCGTTGTTCCCCCATACAGCTGATTTTATGGAACATCATAAGGGCCACATGCACCACATGTGGAAGCTGGAGCTGACCTTTAACTTAGGTATTGAAAGAAAATGTCTCTTCCTCCTGAGCTACAGTCACCACCACCCAAATAGAGGACACAGTAGAGCAGTAATGGAAACCTTACCTTGCACTTCATTCTGAACAAATCATCCCCACTCTAAAACATGGAGGTGGCAGCATCATGATGTTTTCTTCAGCAGGGACATGGAAGCTGTTCAGAGAGAAAAATGTAGAGAAATCCCAGAGATAAAATCTGTTAGAGAATAAGAAGATGCTTGAAATAAATAAATTAAAACTCTGGAATGGCCTGAAGCCCAGACATAAATCTAATTAGTAATGTGAGCATTTTTTGAAGGAATTTGCAATCTCATAGATTAATGGAGACCCTCCCAAAAAAGGCTAGTTAACAGTAGTTTTCAAATTGTACTGGAATATTGGGGTTTAGTTTAAACATACATCTCTAGTTTGAGATTATTTTGCTAATGCATTAAACAGTAATTAGGTCAATTTTTAAATGTATTAACTTCTGGAAACAGCTTTTTTTGGCCATCAATAGACATTGAGTTCACATAAAAGTGTAACATATAAAATATAACAGCAATGTTTGTTGTATCTAATTAGACACTTAATGTGTAGATGAGGTGTTAATAATAAAGTAATCATACTGGTTCACATCTTTAGTACTATAAACTAGTTTTTGAAATGCTGAAAATCTTCTGGCTCAAACTTTGATTTTTTAATGTTTCTAAAAAATGTGTTTTGAATAAATGAAATGAAATACCTAAGGTATTTTTTTATTATTATGTTGTTTTTTTACCCAGTTTATGTTGGAACAAAATGTTTTCAACCCACATCCGCCAGCTATTTTCAGAGTAACTCAGTACCATTTCTGGTTGATTTCAACACTGAGGCAGCCTAATATTACCAGAGGGTTTCTGTGGGCACCAATGGTTTGGTCTATATCCTGCTGCCACAGTGTCTAACACTGGAGATGGACGGCTTAAAGAGTCAGAGAGCAGATCCCTGTTTGTCTGCTTAAACACCAAGAGAACCATTTCTAATCAACAGCACAGCAGCTGAGACCACAAAACACAAAGAGCTCAACCACAGCAACAGGCAAAGACTGACGGCTCAGTCAGCCTGCTGCTCTGGCCTTCACTGCACTGCACCGACTGATGAAGTCCTCAGCAGTGAGTGCAGATGACGGATGGTGACTTGTAGGGAGGCTGCAGCCTTCGATACAGTCTCCAGGGAGAAAGAGTCAACCACATCCAGGCATGATGACAAAACTATACCCGTAATGATTTATGGGAGGACAGTGAGATCATCAAAGATTAGCAAAATCCAATCCAGGAAACAAAAACATACTTTTTTATAGCAGTAATTGAAAACATTTGAAGGAGCCCTTTTTTTACTGTATTCCTGCTTCAAATCTTGCAAGTGTTGTCTCTTAATCACTCCTATCCCTCTTAATCCTGGTCCTTCACATCAGGCAGCAGTTTTTAAACTGATTGCTTTCTTTACTTTACTGTGGGATGGTATGGCTTTGATTGTATTCCTTTGATCCGTAAAATTTTGCCAGGGGATTGTGAGAAGAATGAAAGCCTTAAATATATATATTATATATTTTATATATATAAATGTTATATCTAACGGGGGTGGTGGTGAGCTATAAACAGGAAAGAAGAGGAAGGACTGGAGAAAGATACAAAATCAAAGTTTTTATTGACCTTCAACCTGCTAAGATTAGTTTTTAGTAGATCACATTATGCACTTTATCCACTAGAGGGCAGGCAGGGACAGCTTCCATGTAGGAAGCGTCAGACAGATGACTATTAAGTTATTTCTGACTATTATTGGAGGCAGAAAATCTTATCTCCTTTTCATGAACTTTACATAGAAGTCTCAGAATTGAGAAAATTAGGTTACAATATTTTTTTAAATCAGTAGATCTGTGACAGAATATGAACAGATGATGTGCTAACACATTTCTGCCAGTCTTGTTTACTTTGCATTCAGTAAAGGGATACATTACAACCACACATCTCAATGTATTCTATTGGATATGTTTCCTCATCAAATGGTTGGTTTACTGAAGTGTAATACTAAAAAGCAACGTGGCATCCATTTATAAACAGACTGGCTGAGTCGATACTTTCTAAAATCCCTTATTGCTGCAAGTCTCTTTGTTCATGTCTCTCATGGCATGGTTTCTATTGGGACTGAATATTGTCCCATGTTTTCTTTGTTAAGCAGTTCAAGCTTGTCAGAAATTCCCAATTGCCTATATGCAGATCTGTATTTTGACCTGTTCGATTGCTCAAGCCTATTTTGCTCCATTAATCTCCTGATCAGCTCTGAACTGATTCTCTGTCTATACTGAAGGAAAGGTTCCCCACAGCATGATGCTGCCACCCCTATGTCTCACAATAGGACTAATGTGTAATGTTAGTCTTCAGCCATAAACCATAGATGTATTTATCTGCAGCAGCTTCTTCCTCCTGCTTGTAGTGGATCTCTGCAGCTCCTCTAGAGTAACTAGAAAATGCAAACTCAAATTCTCATTTGCAAAAGCATTTTGCTCTATTCCTTTGTTTTGCACCTCGGCCATGCAACCTGAATGCTAAAAACATCTTGCTTTTAGTGCATGTCTTGTCAAAATGTTGTTCTGTTGCTGTTTCAACTCTTTTTTATCTCTGTAAGTAATCAGTCTTCTACTAAAAGTTTTTAGTTGTTTGTGTGCAAAAGCAAAGAAAAGCCACATACCACTTTTAAGACATCTAAGGAGAAGATAATTTTGCTTTACTCCCTTTTATGAATTTGGTAAAAACCATATTTTTTACATTTTTGCCATGAAAAGAACATGTATTTTTTTTAAAATCTTTTTCCCAGGAAAGAAGTGGAAACGAGAGCAAAGGGGTTGGTGGGAGGCCTAGGGTCGCCTGAGTCTGCCTTAGTGTGGTTTTGGGGAGTTATTTGGTGTTAAAATATGCCTTAATGGTTGCTGGGGATCCATTTATTACAGGCAAGAAGCAGAAGGGGGTTTCTCTACTCATTTAATCTGACCGCCAAGAAGCTCGCCAAGTCCTACATGGCTGGCCAGCATTCTTTTTTACACACACACTGAATATGTGCAAGCTCATAATTATATTTTCGAGTCATTTAGAAGACGAAAGTTTTTTATGCATGCGTATCAATGGAAAACATCATCTCAACAACAAACACACACCACAGAGCTGTAGGAAACAGCTTACAAATATATGTGCAGGCATGAAAGCGCTCACACAAATAGACTGTGGTCTCTGGCAGTTCCAATGACCTTTTCTGAACCATAGAAACAGACAAACACTCACTCACACACAGACACTGAGCAATATTTAAGCGAAGTAGAGCTGGGGATTTATAAAAAGATCTCCAGAGGTCTTATTAATTCACATTTGTTTTGCAGTTGCGCAGCTCGGTTTCCCTCTTTCTCACTCACTGTGTCGATCACATTACTGGACTTGTTTTTCACTTTCCTCCATCTGGTCATCCCTCACTTTCTCAGTCATGGATGCAGCAGTCAACCTTTGCCTCATCCTGCCCTCCCTCCCTCCCTCCTTATTTCCTTTCTTTTTTCCTCAATCTATCCAGCACAAGGCCCAGTTAAAGCTTGACACCCTTCCACAGTATTAGGGTGGATCAGTTAACACCTTCTCCCACATGGACGCCAGGGCCTTAACACCTGTTTATGAAATGGACGACTCCCAGTGTATAAGTGTGCTTACCCATAGAAGATATTTTTGTAAAAAGAGTTGACTGGAGGTAAAATAATGATTTATTTCCAAGAGAAATTCATATTCTCTGGCAATAAAACCACTAATAGACGACTCTTAGGTTTTTTGGTGGTTTATTTTGGAATATTCTGGAAAAACTTTTGTGCCCACTGCATTGACCAGTATTTTCTTTCTTATTCCAACACCAACACTCTCCGCCTCAGCCGGTCCATTTTTACTACAGGTTTCATCCGAAAGATGTTTGGATTGGGATTTTACTGAGGCATTCATGGCTGCTGCTGTTCTGAACATGTTCTGCAGGCCAAAGCTAATTATACAGTGTATCCCTCCTCAAAACAAGGTGACTCCTGGCCTTCGTTGGCAGCTGTAACCGCATATTTAAAGCTTGTATAAGGCTGTGCATGTGTGATTGTATTGGGTTACGTGCAGGATGCAGGGCTCTATCCTTACTCTCATCAGCTGATTGAGGGAAAATTGTCCTGCAAACAGTGCAATGTGAGCCTTAAAGTCTAAATCTTCAATGGAGAAGAGTTTGATGAACGTAGTATTTAAGCTTTTAGCAACAACTGCATTAATGTGAGACTTAATCAAAAGCCCCGTTGTGGCTGTGCATGGATCTAAAACTTAAATGAGGAAATGGGTCAAGACAACTAATCACTGAAAATGCAAAGACGTACGGCAAATACCAAAAATAGAGAATTAATAAAGAATTGTTACTATTTAAAAAAATGTTTTTAGATTTAACAGGGGAGAGTTTGACTCTGCAGTCATCTAGGAGTTTTTTTTATGTAATTAAAGATAAAGAATAACTGTTTACTGTATAGGTTATTTAGAACCATAGATTAATTTAAAAAGCAATAAAGCATACAGCTGCCTGTAGCTTTATCAGCAGGGGCCTCACTGAAAATCTAGTTTGCTTTCCGTGACTTATTTGGAAAATACATATTCTGTGTGTGTTCACTTACCTGTTGGTTTATTGTGATCAGTATAGAAAGACTATAAGATGTTCTGGTGCCTATCAGTTTTCAGCCACCCCTCAGTGCACATTGGTCCGTGCCTAGCCACCCCAATGAAAGTTTTCTGTAACAGTCAGATGCTTAGTAAATTCAAAAACGCAATGCTCAGAAAGATAAAGGGCCAGATCTATAAAGTTTCCAAAAAAATAGAACTAAATTATGTGTGCAACACTTTTGGTGCATGCAACAAGTGGCCTTGTTGTGGGTGATCTGCAAAGATTTGATGATAAAATGTGGAAACAGGATTAGGTTCAGCTCTATTGAAAATAAGCAAATGGTATAAGTTATTTACAGTTGGAGAAAACTAAAGAAAGATATGGTTCTGATTCACTTAGGTGGAAGTAATCACGATGATATTTATATAAAAAATTAAAATACAAAACATTATGAATAGTGCAATATATATGTATATATACACTGCCTGGCCAAAAAAGTCGCCACCAAAAAATGGTCCCACTCTCTAATATTTTGTTGGACCGCCTTTAGCTTTGATTACAGCCCACATTCGCTGTGGCATTGTTTCAATAAGCTTCCGAAGTGTCACAAGATTTATTTCCATCCAATGTTGCATAAATTTTTCACCAAGATCTTGTATTGATGATGGGAGAGTCTGACCAGTGTGCAAAGCCTTCTCCAGCACATCCCAAAGATTCTCAATGGGGTTAAGGTCTGGACTCTGTGGTGGCCAATCCATG
>JAUZNJ010029184.1:0-15585 GCA_034780135.1 Jordanella pulchra | reverse complement strand
CCCGAGGATGTAATTGGCAATGATTGCAAAAGCGCCTTGTTGCCACATTTGTCTTCTGTAAAGTGAAGCCAAACTTTCGACCACTTTACCCGAAAGGGCGTGATTTTGTTTTGCTTTTCTAGACTTACGCCGGATTACTTGCTTACTGAATGCCGTTTGCATAACTTGCGTAAAAAACGTGACGTAAGTCGCGTTGCTCAGCGCTAGGCTCTGATCCTGCCTGGAATTGATAAGAGAATCGTTAAGCAAGCTGACAAACGATGCCACGGAATTGGAGCACACGGAACCGGTTCTGAACAGGAACCGGTTCTCGATTCCCATCCCTACAAACTGTAGATCGTGGTGTTCCAGTCGACTAGATATGCACTGACCGGATTGGACATCAGCTCCGATACGGACTAGTTAGCTGAATCGGTTATCAGATGATGAACGATGCCCATCCAGAAACAGTCATTTCTAATTTTATTGATATCATACGCAGCAATACAAATACAGCCACCTAGTGACTATTTAGATCTGTGCTAATTTGTTACTTGTTTTAAAAAATGTTTATCTCAAGCATGATGCTTTGACTCACATAGCAAAATATATGGTTAATTCATTCAACAGCAGTATTGGATCAGTGTTGGATGTAGGCCAAGACGCTCACCCCCTGCATCAGTATCCATGCATCTCTACAGTCAATCACATGAACCAGCAAAAAAACCCACTTACTTTCTATGTTCTTCACCTTGAACCGACACAAGACACAATTAAAAGTTTTGTTCCATAAAACAAACCTCTGGCCTCCCTCCTTTGGTGGGACCCCTTTCACAGAGAAAGCCATTGACTGAGCAATAGCTGTCATTGCCAACATTCTTTAGAAGGAGGGGTTGCTTTAAACCTAACACCATGCAGTTGGCTGGGTTACATTAAATTTGCAATGGTTAGTATTCAAGATAAGCTATAGTTGACTATTCAGTTTTGTCATTTTGAGTGTTGAATCAGAAACCTGGATCAGTATGACCTGAAAATTCACTGAGTGGAGACCTTCACAAACATTATACAGTCACAGACCCACTCCCACTCATGTCAGCTCATGTTTTATTTAGGATATGACGAAAAAGAAGACATGCAGACATGTTAACCCAGACTGTCAGACATGCAGATGAAAATCAAAGTTTAAACAGGAAATCATGAGCTAGTCTGAGTAACATCTCTGTTAGTCGGACTGATTTTTACAGCATATGTAGAAGAACATAATGGACCTAAGTTTTCTAAAAGGCCTTGAACAGAAATGAAACCACTGTAGAGATAAATTAACACTTAGATGAATGGCTGAGGTGCCTTGAGCTCGTGAGACATGAACTGATAAGAAGACGACAGATGAGAGCACAGCGAGATAAGGCTGAGGGTTCTTGTGGGAATGGTAGGATGCTAATTAATCCAAACTCAGATCCTTGAGACGTTCTTTTATCCAGACATGGTGCTATGGTTGTCTTACAGCTGATTTCATATTAAATCTTAAAATGACATACCTCCATATGTCTCATCTGTGACATCAGGTTCAGCCCTGTGTCCTCATTACAGATGTGCTGGGTGGGACGGCCCCTCAAAGAGTTCCCTACAGGAACATAAAGGTGGATGGAGGGGAGCACCGAACCCGCAGCAGCACCGGGATGCTGTTGGTTCGGTGTTTCCCCAGCATCGCTCTGCCCATCACAGACTTTCATGGTCCTCAAATGTTGTTGATTCTTTTAACAGCTGCAACTCTCCAACATGAACATGGAGCCTTTCCATGTTAAAACTGACCCAATCAACAATGGATGGTCTCGGAGCCAGGCAGCTCGTTGCTGGGATTGTTTAGCTTGCTGTCTGGGGATGTTCCACACTGAGTTACCAGTACAGATGAACAGCCTGGTCTTCACCTTCATCAACTCTGACCGCTCTCCTGAGCCTAAAACTCTAAGACCCAGCCCTTTTCCAGTCAGTTAAAGCACCACTCTTGCCTCACTGGGTTGTGCTGAAAACACTGAGCTGTTTCAGTATTGGTGTGAAACTTTTCGAATGAATATTCACATTTTCTGGGTTTCACTGAGGCTGGGAAAGAGCCACATGTCAGCCACTTTAAACCACCCTGAAAACATGCACAGATTGTTGTTTTTACATGCCTAATCATGCTAACTGCAAATATAATTCCCAACGACAGTTTGAAATTTCATCTCCATTGCTTATTTGATCTTTTTATAAAAATCATTGGATCATTTCTCACATACATGCTGCGAAGCTGCATCTGCCATTCTAAATATTTAATGACCCCTCATAGCAGAAAGGCTGGAAAACCTATTTTGAAAGCGGCTCCTATTTCATTTAATATCAGTTTAAAGTAAATCCAAAGTCGTAGTTATGATTAGTAGGTTAAAGGTTTATGGTAAAATAAAAAGAAATTAGACATCAAATTCTGATCAATCTAAATGTAAATTAACTCTCCAATCTTTAGTTGGCTACTTTTTAATTTTATAAACTATATATTTTCATTTATGACCCTGAGTCCAACCCAGATCACCTTACATGAACCTGGTTTTGTGATTGAGAGCCTCATGGTTCTCAGCGGAGGTTCTGGGCACAGATCCAGCTCTCAGTTGGGGCCTTCTCTGCTTGTTTATGTTGCTCTGATGTCCCTGGACTGTTTTTCAATACCAACAGAAATGGTAAACGAACTTTCACATCAAGAAAATAGAGGAAACCAATCTTCCTACTCCTAAATAAGGGGGTAAAACGGCCGTAAGACCTCGTGTCTGTTAACACTTCAAATAAGAGCATGGATTAAAAAAGAAAAAGCCTCAAAGTAAGGGGCGTCTCACAAAAATATAAGACGAGAAGTTTATCTTCTGTAAAGGTCTGGCTGTTCCATTAAATAAAGCATATTGCTGTTGAGTTGGACTTATAACTTTGGAAGTTTTCACAGCCTCTAGTAGTGTATTTCTATAGATCTATAAGGTTTTTTTGGGAGCTAAGGAGTTTTTCTGATGGCCTCTTTCCAACCTTATCTTCTACAGCATTTATTTAGTACAAACATACAGAAAGCATTTGGTTTCCTTTTGGTTTGGTCAATTTTTAAGTCAGAGCAGGAAGGGTGCTGCTCTTTTGTCTCTTAGTGATTCTGTGCCATTGTAGGTTATTTTCAAATCAACTTTTCATTAAGAAAATGTCTGTTTTGCCCCTGGTTGCTTCCATTCAAAATATCCTTGGGGATGTTTTGCACTTTCTTTGTCAACAGATGATTTTAAATAATCTTTTATGATCTGCTCATAACAAACACAAAAGAAATGTGGATATATTACCCCGATTTATATATATCTACCAGTGTTAAATCAACTAAAGTCAATATGGTTTGAACATGAGTCAAAATCAGCAACCAAAACTATGCACAGTTAAAACGATAAGTTCTTACATCATAAAGTATACATGAGATTTGTAATTCTCTTTAAGATTTATCTCTATAATTTAAAAAAGCTTACATTTGCAAAGATAAAACAAGCTGTTACAGGTAAATGGAAGTATGAACAGACAAACCGAGCAGAACAAGATATAAAACTGGGTTTATAATAACCCGAGCAGAGAAAGGTCTTTATAAACTCCTGTTATTAGTTGCCTTAGCCCCACAACTACTGCTGTTTATGTGTCCATTTATAGTCCTGGTCTCAGCTCCGTGTTGCTACCTCTGTTAATCCCTTAAGAAGTTATCTGGGAACAAAGATGATCATTTGGGAATGCAAGAATGAAAAACAACGAAATTGAAAAGAGAGGGGAAGAGGCCCGAGGCATATTTGATTTACTCATCACCGAAGACAGAGTGCTTTCATGGTGCTTCGTCGCGTGCGTCTTATGGAGGACGGGGATTGGCTGGGAGTGAAGGCTGCAAACGCTACTGTGAGTGCATCGCTCAATCAGGTTGAAGTCAATAAATCTGGATAAGCATGTTTGGGGGATGACCCGCTGCACCTCTTTGATCTTTCAGGCTACTTTTGCGGAAGCTTAGAAGGAAGCGGAGGAGATGGAGTTTAATAAAAAAAAGACAGAGAGGAGTGTGTGTGTGAGGGGGGATTTCGAGGGAGCATCTTTCAGGGTGCAGTGAGAGTGTTAATGTGAGTGCAGAAGCATGGGGGAGGGTTTGGCAGGGTGGGAATTCACAGCCTTGGGGTGCTTTAAAGATTATTCCTGCTTCTCTTTCATCCTGGCCACTGGGAGCATCGTCCTCTGATAAACCGCTCCATCACTTATTAAAGCACATTAGAACAAAAGTGGTGAAGTAGGCTGGGGGGGGATGAGGGAAGAGAAGCTCACATAAGCATGTAGCCCCAGTTTGTTGTGTGTTGTTGGGTGTGGCTGTGATGAACACAAGGAGAGAGATACAGAGTTCTCAAACAGCCAACAAGCCCGCAGATATTTTAAATCTTAAAAAAACAACAATAAAAAAAACACAACCTCAAAGGTTAGGAAAGAAATAAAAGGCTTTTTCTGAAATGTTTTCTCTTGCTTTTTAGGGCCTCGTGAATATGTTATGATACAAACTGTGAAATAAACTGAAGGAGATGAAGAAGGCTTGAGAAACAGACTGATGCAACAGCAATCATTGACGTAGTAAAGCTGCAGTTATAGGAGGGCAGACTCTGCACACTCAAATCTGTTTATTTAATCAGCCATCAGATGGCTTTTGACATTATTTGTCAAGACTTTTAATTGAGTTCAAGTTTGTTTAGCTTATGCTTATATTTCATTGCAATACTTATCTTGAATTAAAATTAAAATAGTTTATTTTAATAGAGAGAGAGAGACCAACAAAAACAGTGAAATTTATTGCGTTCATTTGGATCTGATCTCAGAACAAAACAGATCTGTAAAAATCTCAAAGTTATTTGCACTTTTCCAGTATAGCTACATCTTAGAAAAACAATTGAGAGACAGAGCAGGAAAAAAAAGGAGACAAAATTAGATTCAGAATTAGCACCGAAAACAAACTGTTGTTCTGAGGTTGGTGTGTGAAAAGATACCAGAAAATGACTTAATTAAAGCCAAACCAGAAGCTGCTCCTCTTGTCAGAGTAGAAATAAAAGTTAAGATGCCCTGGAATAAAACTTTAACAGATATAAAACTGAGTCTATGTCTTCTTTTCCTCCTGTATGTCAAAAACCAACTCAAGTAGCACATCTTTACCTAGCCTAGCATTGTTTTCAATGAGCTTCATTTTGTGACCTTTGATAAATATTGAGATATAAAAGCAGACATGCAGATACTGCCGCCTATCCTCAGCTTTTATCCTGACGTAGAGTGCAATGTTTCAGGTCATGGCTGTTGTACCAATGCTGCAGAATGTAGGTTATCTATTCATAATTCAAAACTGTTCCTTTAACATACTAGCCTTCCTCCTGGGTTATTGGTTATTTATATAAGGCAGAAATCCTTAACCTAACCTTTGAAAAGAGACAGAGGCTGAGAGGTCAAAGGGAAAACTTGGAGCAAATAATCCTTCCTGTTATCCGCTGGAAGTCTTGTTCTCTCTTGACCTGAATTAACGTAGATGGGTAACATAAATTAAGTTTTCCTTTTGTTATCTCTGCATATCAGGTTCATACAAGAATCCCCAACGTTGCGTATTTTTATGAATCCAGCCTTGCCATAGAAAACATCTGGATCATACCCCGAATAAAAGTCTAAATAGTTGTTGATGAGGAGAACTTTTAATGATGCCTAGAGAATCAGGTGCTTTAAACAAACCCTGTAATGTAAACAGATATTAAACCATCCTAAAGTTTTAATCTCTGCTTGACTGCAGCGAGGCTGTGTTGCATCTGAGTGTCGTGACCCAGTTCCAGGGATGCAGAGAGTGCAGCGTCTAAGGACCGAGCTGCTGCTGACCTGCTTGAATAATTTATCTTAAGTGTGCTCACCACTGCTGACTGGACGCAGCCACCTGGAAGATTACATGAACGGGGAGGAGGGGCACGGCGGGGCGGGGCGGAGGGGAGAAGTGATAGCAAGATCCCGGGTGACATGAGATGAGAATGGGTTACGCAACGGTGGAATGTAGTAGAAAAGTGTGAGAAAGAAAAGTGGGATGGTGTAAATATTTCAAGAAGAGGACAGGGCAATACAACTTTGGCTTTCCAGGATCTTAAAGCGAGCAGACCAAGCTGCTAGACTTCTAAACAAGAACAGCAACAAGTCTAACAGCAATTTCTACCAGTTTACAGAAAACACCATGCAAATAATCAGTCCACTAGACACTGTGGACGTCAACAGGTAGCCCAGAGGTTTGTGACAGCGCCGACTGTGTCTGCAGACAGGAACAATAACGCTCCCAGTTGGAAGATAGATTAATAAAAAGATAATAGGTCAGATTGAGAGGACAAGAAAAACAGCCAACGTTTGGCTGGATTATGTCGATCAAAGGGACAACATGAACACACAGAGAAAAGGTTTCATTATTTCTCTTCAGTTCTTTCCATCTACTTCTCTTATTAGACAGTGCAAAACGCTTTATGAAAAGCAGTATCTCTCTAAGAGGAATAGATGCATGAAATGACTGTTGATAAGGTTCAGGTTAGTGGAGGCAGCGAGGCATGTTGAGCTCTACATCCTCTGTGTTGCTACTGTTGTTACAGTGAGAATCTCATCCAGCCCATCATTAATTCTCACAAATTTAATTTGTTTTCAACATAAATGTAATCAAAATACTGTGCTTCCAAAAAAAAAACTTGAGCCCAAAGATCAAGAATAGTTTTATAAGCGCTGAAATTTTCCGTTTCAGTAAAACCAGGTCAGCTATCCTGTCAGGGAAACATCCCCCCCCGTTCCTCCTTACTGTACCCAATAAAAACTAAAGCCCTTGAAAAAAGATAAATCACTTTGCTGTCGAACCTCATTTGAAGGTGAACAATCCATTATCGTCTGAGTGGAAAAATCAATGAAAAACAGCAGCTTTAGTGCCCAGCAGTGATTGAAAGAGGAGCTTAACACTTTTCCTCTACTGTGTGACACCATTCAGCCTCAAAGTCTTCCTTGTCGTCTTCCCCTCTGTTCTGCATTGATCTCAGTCCTCCTCCTTCTTCTGAATCACACAATAAGGTGATGGATTAGAAACCCAAGTAGACAGCTTGCTGTTAAAGATTAACGCCGGGCTGCAGGTATTAGTGAAGATGGATCACAGAGGTTTAAATGAAACATTATCAGTTTAAACTGGAGGAAGAGATGCCATCAACCTAAGCAGCTCTTCCACGACTCCTGGAACCCACACATAAGGTCCACATCATTTTCAGGGCTATTACACAACATGCATTACATAATGCAAACAATTTGTGACTGCGAGAAATGGACTTTTGAGGTGCCCGCCCTCACAAACACCCACTCGGCTCTTTGAAAACACCGAAGGGAAGAGGCACACGCTTGAGATCGCCAGGTTTCAGCATTCTGCCGAGGACGGTTTCAATAATATCAAAGCCACTTGAAATGCTTGCTTGGGTGATTTCATGACAAGATTCTTATGCAACAATGCAGAGACAGAGAACATTCATCAGCTCAGAAACATGGAGAGCAGCACAGAACTGAGTCGATATCCCAGAAAGTTTTAGCTGCTTCATTCAGTTCAGGTCAAAGCGGAGTAAAAACGGAGCAGAGGCATGACCTCACTGCTAACTCTTACAAGTTCGAAACATCCTATTCTGAACAGACTTTACTTACTCCCATTTAACTCTTACGTTTTTACTCCATTATGAGACCCAAAGGTGAACTCTAACAACATGAAGGTCCTACAGAAAGCTTTCCAATGTTTGAAGGTTTCAAACAAAGCCATTTTAATGCAGAATCATGCCTTGCTAAAGTATTCAGGTTAGGTTTCCTGAAGTTTTAACTTCAATGTGTTTTATGAAGACGTTTGGTTACATAAACCTTCAAAATACAGCCTGATTATATAGAGCAGGGGTGTCAAAGTGGTTCCAGAAAGGGCCGTGTGGCTGCGGGTTTTCTTTCCAACCAAGCAGCAGCACACCAAACTCCATTCATCTCATCAAGTGAGTCTAGTTTTAACCTGATGACTTGATGAGATGACTATAGTCTGGTGTGCTACTGCTTGGTTGGAAAGAAAACCAGCAGCCACACGGCCCTTTCTGGAACCACAGACACCCCTGATATAGAGGATATCAAATGATGCGTGGTCATTCTAACTACTTAATAGTCTGTAGATGGTAGATCACCTGTAAATATACCATATCTGGTGTAGATGTTATCCTGGCAGTCAGACGAGGAACCTGCACTCCAGTATCGGGTCATTAATGGCTAATAATAAGAGTTATTTCCAGGATCACCCCAAATTTAGCTCCAATCATCTCCCCATCACAGCTTCCTCTGCTCTTATTTCCAGTTCTCAAACCGTGATGCTGCCATGTGGTGAGGAGATGCTGAAGAACCCCCCCCCCCCCCGCATTACCGGATGGATCAAACAGAACTTTGTAAAATGTTCCAAGGATGGGACATCGTTTTAAAACCCACATCGTCCCCCCTGACCTGTCCGCTGCGTCCCTCTGTCTTCATGATGCCTTTTGTTCTCTAATGTTCTCTAACTAGCCTCTGAAACCCCCACAGACCAGCTACACTTTAATAATGGTTGAATTACACACATTCATTGATCAGCTGACCTTTGAAGGCAATCACTTATGTTCATTTTGGGCTAACAAAATTATAGAGTAGCAAACTTGTGTGTTTCTTTCCAATAGCCATAGGTTATAACAGTAAAAGATAACTTCAGTAGAGGTTTAGTGAGTATCAGTCTTCAAAGTTTGCACAGTTGGACAGGAAACAGGCCTTCTCCCTCCCTTGCCTTAGGACAGGAAGTAATAAATCAGGATCAAACGGCGCACAGTTCTGTCATATGAACAGTACAACGTCGATTGGGATCATAACCTCAGCAATAACGCTAAGGAATGTCAATAATGAGTACTTCAAATGTAAAACTTGTTCTGCAGGTTTGTAGAGTACACAAAACTTAATAATCCAACACAGACAGATTTTTATTATGGGAATAGACTTTTCTTCAGGACAGTCATTTTAAACGGAACAACTAAACACAAACTACTTTTCCCATTAGGGTTAAATGTCAATGTTAGGTCAAGAGACTAAAAGCTGTATTTTAGGAATCGTGGAGTCCAATTAAAGAGCGTTAAAAGCCTGGGAAAGATTACTAATCAGCAGTGGATTCTTTACGTCTGCACCTTGTTCTCTCTGTCCTGTGGGTAAATCATGGGTTTAAATTAAGGCCTGAGGCTTATGGTGAAGCTGGAGTTGAGCCAATGCTTTAGTAACACTCCAGCACATAAAATATCCACAGAAATAACCTTCACAGTAGTTAATTAAGTTCCTCGCTGTTCCATTGTTTCTGGGAGAACAAAAACATGAAATAAACATAAAAAGCACATTTTGAAAAACCTGTCTTACTAGAGAAAAATCTAACAAATATACCCCAGTAATTATTGATACACGATTGACGTCCATAAGTGTGTTATTGGAGGCTCCAGTAGTGGTGCAGGTCTCAAAAACGCATAATTTGACACATGGACCAATCTTTGTGGTCGAAAACGGATCAGACATTAAGAAAGTAAGTCGCTCCAGTGAGAGATTTCTAAAAACAGAGATCAAGTGTGAAAAAAGCACAAAAAATATATTTGAAAAACACGTGGATAGTGCTTGGATTAAAATATGAATGTTACATACAGCTTAGTAACAGTCGGCCTTGGTTAAAACCTGTCAGCTTCATTAGCCACATGCTGGCCCTCGAAGATATACGGGTTAATAAAGGTATGACACACTACGACAGATGCTGCATGAGACCAAAAAAAGGCTAAAGTCATCTTCATCATCTTTACTTTTGGTTTTAATGCTACTTAAGTTTGGTACAAAGTATTTAGCCTCACATTTGACAAAGTTTTTGACTCCTGTTTGAGCTCTTTACAGCTGCCCCCTAAACTGTAGCTGGTCTGGATGTAAGGAGCAGTAAAAATGTGATACAATACAAGCTTCATGACGATACAGACTTTCTAAAGATAGGCCATGAACATCCAACAGAAAGGATCCCCCATCCAGCCTGATGATGTGAGGAACCACAGTGGCAATTTGATTGAAAGCTTCATATCGGTTCAGCTCTTCATCGCTTTTTGTATGTGGGTTCAGCAAGAACAGAAGAACAAATGTCAGCTCCTGCAGGAGCAGCTCTAACCACTTTAAAGACAGACCAGGCTCTCAGAGCAAAGACCTAGTTGAGTTGCCAAGGCATATTTACTTTAATAGTGGCCAGAAGGTTGCCAAAAACAACCCGAGGAAGGGGAAGAAAGTATTTTGGTCCCACTGGGGTTTAGAGAATAGAGAAAAAACAAGCTGAAGCTGGTGGTGGAGACTTGAATCTGCAAGTAATATAAAATCTGACTATGAGAAAAAAAGTGCAGTGAAACACTGAGTGATGTTTATGTAAAACTGTTCCTTCTGGAATAGTTTTTTAGTTTCTGAGCACCCTAAACCGACAATGTTTTGCTTCCATAAAAGACAAGCAAAATACATAAAGAGCCATCCCACTAAAAGTATCCAAATGTTTAGGTTCATCACCAATGATTAAATTGATTATTTTGCATTCTATGTTTTATTAATTCAGAAACCCAGAAAAGGATTTCAATGACATGTTAAGACAAGCCTACAGCTTTAGGTTGTGAGAAAGCAAGACTTTGAGAAGATATCAGGATGTCTGACGAAGTGGCACGTCCTGATTCTTCCATAAGTGGAGGACAAGAGGAGCCATTAAAAAGCTTAGGGTGACACACTAGCATCAAAAGCACCAAAAATGTTGAGATGACATTCTAAAATAAAATTTTAAAAAAACTTTTTATTACAAATGAATAGATATTATACATTCTACAGCTTTACATCATCCCAAAAAAAAAACAGAATAAGGGCAAATAAATTAGATAAGGAGAACCAGTAACACTCAAAATAACCAAAGCAGGCCTATTATTTAGAACAAAGTCCCGTATAAATAACAGTCAGAACAGGGTACAAACATCCTTTGAGTTTTTGAGCCATTTATAAATGACTAATTAAGCATTAAAAATAACAAAACAAAGTATAAAATATGGCCGCCTTTGTTAAGAATTAAAGCAGGAATGCAAGAAAAAAAAAATGTTTGAATGTTGTTCGTATATCTTCTTATACAATGACATTTAAAGAGAAACGGCAAGAAAACTTTACGAAAAAAAAAAGATTAGAAAAAAAAACTGGGAAAGGAAATGGCCTGAAAGTGGTGGTGGCACATGAACAGAGGAATCTAAGAGAACCAGAGCTGTGGAGAATCTCTGATAATCCACGGGGCACAGCTTCACAGTGTACTGGCAGCCAGAGCGGAGCATGAAATGAGCTTTGTCCCTCTGGGAGTCAGACTGGGACTATGATGAGAAAGAAGGTGATTCTTTCCCCCCCATTGTCATCTGTTGTCAATAACTCCACAGCTTGAGGACAGCCGAGGAACGAGCGTTCAGAGGTCTGTGAGCAATAGCAAGAGGAGGAGGAGGACGGCTTGAACTGGAGATGTTTTCCTAAAGTTCCAGCTCACGAAGCGGGAGGGAGCTGTTCCAGGGGACAAATGTAACAAAACAATCCAAGGAGAAACTGTATGCTAGTCCTTTCATTGTCTTGTTTGGGAACTTCTGGAAAGTGTTTTAAGACGTTAATGTAATGAAATAGCTCAAACAATAAGAAAATTGAACAGATTCTGGTTGGAGAATCAGAAGCCCTTTTAGCAGCGAGCCTCTCTCTTATACCCATTAATTAAAGCTGGATTCAGAACAGAGAGGTTATCTGTTCAAGCATCGGAAAACTTCCTTCACACAATCGTTTCTGAACTCTGACTCTTCCATGTGGTGGTAAGTGTGCACACAGATTCACGGTGTCTCCCTCTGGAGAGCACTTTTTGTTCTCAGGCTGTGATGAGCTCCTTTGTTCTTACTTTAACTGCCATGGTTGGCCACCATCTGGGGCTTTCATTCCTATTCTCTTCTCCCTGATCCGGCTCCTTTATTCCCCTCCCTCTGACTTCTCCACATGTGCATGTTTCTGGTAGGAAATCATACATCTGTTGTGTATCCTTTAACCTTTCATTGAAGGATTATGCAATTTTATGAGGAATGATTATAAGGCCAGACGTCATTTGACAAGTGCAATATATATTATTTTAAATAAAGAAGGAAACAGAGAGGAACATATGGGGTGAGGGACAGAGGACATTATAAAGGAGGTCCCCCAGAGGTCATTTGACCTTTCAGTGACCTTTTTACTTTGTGCTTTTTTTGCTGTGTCATCTGAGTAGAGTTATCAACAAACAGATCTCAGCTTAATCCTTCTTTCAGGGGTCCAGTCCGCTGCAGCAGAGAAAATCCAACACCTCAGCAATTTGGGATGTAAAAATTTTACATTTTGAAACAAAAACCCAGCAAAGATGGTCTTTGTTTTGTTTTTCTAGCTTTATTGGCATCTTGTGCACCAAAGGCAATACTGCCCAGAAGCAAGAGCCGTTTATCAATATGTGTACGTTGGCATGTGCTTGTCAGACGTCATCAGCCTCACCCCAATCACTGTTTCACTTACCCAGAAAATAAGACAGAGAATGATCAACATCCCCGGATGTTGTTCTTGCCCTGCCCTCTTTACTGAGCCTCACAGCACACTTGTGCGTTCTTCAGACCGATCGCTTTCCCAGCATGCACTGCAGGAGCAGTTGGCTCCACAGAGCTCAGAGTGTTAAGTTCACTTTTCTGCAACTGTTGTTCTAAAAAAAGAGTCAATTTTCAGATCATTTGAGGCAAGAAAATCCTGCTTTTAGGTTGCCCTAAAATGGCCCATTTACTGAGTTACTGCGTGATTTAAAAAAAAGCAACAAAAAAAGATTCCGATGAGAGAAGGATAACCGCAGCCAGGGCTAGCGTTAGCCCGCATGCAGCAGCCCTCTCTCAGCCGAGTCACATGTGAAGTACCCCTGGCTCTAATGGTTTGATTTGAATGGTTACATTTCTTTGTTTAATTTGGCAAAAAAATCATTTGATCTGTGTTAATCTGACTGACTTGTCTTGTTTTAGTATTATTATTACTTAGTGGAATAACATTGTAAAATTATAACATAACATGTCCATACAATATTGTATGAAGCCTCTTCAGTACAAGTGTAGTTAGTTGTACAGTTCAGTCATTATTCCCTAATGAGATAAAAATAACTAATTCATTATTTATAGAGACCATCAATAACAGGAGGTGAAATGTAGGTCCAGACGAGCCACAGTACACTTCATACGGATTTGTTCGACGTGCCCCTGTTCCCACGGAGTCTGTACTTCCTGTGTTTTTATAAAGAACAAACTTGGCGAGAACACAAGTCCGTACTCGCATTCCTGTGAATCGGCCAAGGTCTCCATATTCACTTCTCTCACCTGTGGAGTTCCACAGGGTTGAAATCTAGGCCCATTAAATTGTCCAAGTAATGATTATTTAAACTTTTAACCAAACCCAGTTTAGTTCCAAAAATCAGTGCCAGCCTTCAAACAGTTTCTGAAAAGGCAGGAAACACGTAACGTCTTAGAAATTACTTTGTACTATTTAACTCATTTAACGTGTGATGCACGTTAAATAAATAAAAAAAAAAAAAAAAAAAAAAAAAAAAAAAAAAAATCGCTTTATGAATATGATTTACTGGTGACTTTCAACCCCAAAAAACAGTTTTTTTCTTTTTATTTAAGAGAAAAGCTGACCTTAGGATGGGAAACATGTTCATATATCTTGAATCTCCTGATCACTAATCAAGCTTGCAGGCAGTTAATTTTTTTGCATCAGAACACAGAGACTTTTGCCATTTTCCATATTTTTCTCACAAACAAAAAACTTCAAACAAAAAAAATTATGAAATGTTTTGTGTTTCTATTATCACGCAATGATAATTTGCCGATCTTCTAAAAGCAACAAAAAGTTTGTGTGAAGGTTTGCAAGAACCGTTTGAATCCAGTTAGGGGGAGTGCATTCCCAGAGGCAGGGTGACAGAAAGGAAACAAAGGCTTTAGAAGCGAGGGCTGTGATGGATGAACCCCTCTGTGGGATTATGACAAGGAAATCATCGAAATCCATCAAAACACTGCTATCAGCTTCACTGATCAAGGATCCACTGATGAGGAAGTTGGCTTAATTGGGACTCCTCATCAATAAAAATATACCATATGTTGTTAAGGGAGGAGCATGACAGATGAAACTCATTAAAAAACATAGTTGTTAAAAAAAAAGCTCACAATCTCAATGAGAGGATAGGATGCTTTTACTTATTCTATCATTATTTGATGTTTGTATTATTTCAAATAAATGTCTAGAACCTTTATATCTAAAGGTTAAACAGACCGATGCAAACATCCAAACTATAAAAGACCCAAGCTAATAAACGCAGCTGATTGTGGATATAATTCACACTGTATCAACCCACCACCCACTTGTGTGTGTGTGTGTGGGTGTGTGTGTGTGTCAGCTTGTGGTTTGTCCCGGGAGCAGCATAGCATAGGAGCAGCGCCCCATCTGTTAGTGTTGTTGACAGCTGTGGGTGTATGGCCAGAGGGGGCGTGTAGGACGGGAACATGACGAATTGCAGCGTCTAATGACGGAGGGCGGGTGAGGTGGGGAATGGGAAGCAAAATAAATGACACCATGTATTAGATGCTAATTTATATCAATACTAACACACTGAAGCATGACACACACACACACACACAAACATGTACAGACTTATCGCCCACCTCTGTGTTTAAAACAAACAGCATAGCATGTCACCACCCTCCAAGTACTGAAAAATGACATAACCAAAAAGAAAATTAGATGTTTTAGACACTAATTCCATAAAACCAATTTGTTGGGGTGTTTTAATCATGATATCACGGTGTGCATCGTTAAAAACACTTGCTTCGCGTTTCATTGTGGACATGCGAGCCACATCTTTTTTCAATAATGATGTTGTTACTCAACCTACCTCCGTAACCCACATTCACCCCATCCCAGCCATGGTGCTGTGTTTACCTTGCATGGGATGTCTGCGTGTGCTCAGTGTTTATGTCAGCGGTCTGGGTGGGATTCTGTGAAAGTGTCACAGCGTCACCACAGGGCCTGGCATATGAACAACGGTGTCATTGTTGGTGCTGTGCTCACTTCTGTGGACGCAACTTATTTCAAAGTTAATGAAAAGTATATCGCGTTCATATTTGTGTGGACTAGGCCAAATGGTATATTTAGACCAAAAGCGTCTGGACTTTAGAGCCTCTGATTTACATGCAATGTAATGACAGGTATCCTGCATCATGTTCAGGCACCAAGATACCCTGGCTTTTAAACACTGGAGTTCAGAAGTCTGAAATTTGGCAGCTGGAGGCTGAGTGTCAACCAATCAGAATAGCTAATCCAGGAGTTTTCTGGGAGACAGACACTACATGAAGGCCGTGATCACTTCTACAGAGCTGTCAGCTTATGAAAAAGGGGGGGGGGGGGGGGGGGGGG
>JAUZNJ010029183.1:0-15585 GCA_034780135.1 Jordanella pulchra | reverse complement strand
GTTTTTCTGACAGTAGGCTGACAGGAAAGGGGGTATGAGAGAGAGGGGGGGGGAGAGATGCAGGAAAGGACCACAAGCTGGATTCAAACCTGGGTCGCCCGCGTCGAGGACTAAGGCCTCCATACATGGGTGGTGCGCACTAACCACTGCGCCACCTGCACACCCTCATCGGTTCAATTTTTAAATTTCCATCCATTCAGGCTGCAAAGTGCAAAAAGAACCTCGTCAGGATTTTGGTCCTAAAGCGTCCATCTCTGCTGCTAGAACATGATGGAGCACCAGCAGAACCTACATCCAGCTCCACACTCAGAGTTGGATTCCCAGAACTCTGATGTTCTGGGTTGATCAGTTCTCCAGGGTGTTGGCAGGAACCAGTCCCTGCTGTCCGGCGGGAGGAAGAGGAGGATGGACAGAAAGACACCTGGAGACACCTGGGAACCAAAGATCTTCTAACAGAACGAGGTGAAAATTAAAGAAAGATAAGAAATCAGACTCAGAAAAGAAGTTTCCAGAACCTTTAAGCTGGAGCTGATCTGGGATCTTCTGCTCTTCCTGGTAGAGCTTCTCAGGTACTGATGTTCAAACTTCGATCCTCCACATGGACCTGATCAATGGGGGGGGGTAAATGCACTGTTTCTGTCTGTGGTGAGTCATCAGCAGGACGAAGGCGTCTTCAACTGGACCCGGAACAACCCGGTTGTAGTTTTTTCTTATTTATTCCAACTTTTTTCATTTTGTTTTTCTTTGGTTATTCTGAGTGCGGATCGTTTTTCTGGTTCCACCATCAAAGTGAGGACATTTGGTCGGTTCTCTTCCTTCTCTGCTGTCGGTTGGTTTAAGGTTTCGGTGACGTTCTGGGTTAGTTATGCATGGAGACGAATTTGCAAAAAACACGTTTCAAAAAAGGAAATTTGAAAAACTTCTTTACACAAAAAAAAAAGATTTGTTTGTAAATTTTATGCAAAAGTTCAACCAACACCTTTCCTCTTGTGGCTTGAAGTTCTCTGGTTGGACCAGTTTCAACTGATTGGATAAAGGTTCAATGACTGATAAAGATGATGATGATGACTGTTTTCTTCCTCCGTTTTTGGAAGGATCGCCGCTTCCTGAGCTCCATGTTCTGATCCAAACCCAGCAGCAGATGTTGTAAAATACACGCAGCAGCAGGAGGATCAACAGAAAGTCATAAAACTTTAAAAACGATCAATAACTGTGGAGAGACGTAGTTAACATCAGGAAGAGAAGATTCAACTAAAATATGAGAAAAGAAAAGACAACAGCTGATGGAAGTCGCTCAAAAAGGCCAAAACAAGACAAGATGGCAGCAGCACACAGAGCCGAGCACAATTTATCTCCTGGTTAGTAAACAAACCTTCAGGGGTTCAGAGGTCGTCAAACAAGGAAGTTTATCCCTGAAGAAGATTTCAGCAGCGAAACGCTTCAGAGAAAAAGACACAAACTGCAGTCGCATGAAGGCAGCACTGATAATTAAAGAGACTAAAAATCAATGATTAAAATAAGAGGATATATTTCTATTATTGATTAAAACATTAAATAAATGTTGGACTGAAAACTTAAAAATAATGTTTAGATCTCTTGGTTAAAGGCCACATAAAACTAATCTGGATTTAATCCAACGTTTATTCCAGATTATTAGAGCAGAAGAACCTGCTTTTTCCTCATGTGTGGTTCTGGTTCTGATCCAGTAGACCTCAGAGGTCTGGCTGTCGATTCCCTGCCAACCAGTCTGTAATGGATTCTAGAGCTCAGCCAGTCAATGATTTCTAGACCAACAGAAGGATTTTAAAGTCTGTTCTCTGGGATCCAGTGGAAGGACTGTAGAACCGGACTGATGTTCTCTACTTTCTTAGTTCCAGTGAGGACGCAGGCAGCAACGTTCTGGATCAGCCGTCTGACCCACCTGTGAAGAACCGCTGCAGGGATCAGTTCTGCTAAAGATCCTGGAGATGTTCTTCAGGCGGTAGAAGGTCCACTTTGTTCCCGTCTTTCTGAGCCTCTGAAGGTTCGGCTCTGAGTCCAGATTTACCGCCTGGTTGCTGCTTTCTAGCTGGATTAGCTGGATGCTAACTTTAAACGCTCTAACTTTGGTCCAGAAACTGTTGAACACCTTGATGAGGTCAGTCTCTGAAGTGAGGCGAGGAAGGAAGACGATGAAGCATCCGATGATCGTTAGGAAGGAGTTTAGCTGCTGAATCGATTCATTCAATGATCTGACTGATGACGAGCAGCCTGGAAATGGGCCTTTAGTTCTGCAGGACAAGATTCTGCTCTTTTTCACCAGTGCTTTATTGTTGTTTTTAGGGCCCAGAGGAAAAAGGACCCGACAATAGAGACGTGTCTGTTAGTTGTTATGAGAGGAGGAGCTTCCTAAAGGAGAACAATGAGGCTTAGTTTGGATCTTCGGTGTGAAATCAGGGGAAGAAGAAGAAATACGTCTGCAGTGGAAGGATTTTGGTTCCTGGGGGAAGAACGGATGTTTCAGGCTGATTTCTTTCAGCTGATGATGAGTTTTTCATGTCTCCTTCATATTAAGTGACCCGGGTTCAACCAGAACCTGCAGGGAACAACATGGAGGTTTAACCTGTGAAAACTAACTGGTTTAATTCTCTCTTCTTCTGGTTTTTTTTATTAATATCTGAGGCTTAAACTCTGCGCTTCTTTAATGTTTTAGACGTTAAAACAAGAATTAAAAGGATGAGATGCTTTCTGAATGACATCAGCAGCCAGGAAGTAGACGGTTAACAGACAGAAACTGCTCAGCTCTACCAGGAAGAGCAGAACCAGTGACTGGAACCAGGAGACCGATGCTCAGAACCACAGAGAGGTCCGCTTCT
The DNA here is from genome assembly GCA_034780135.1 of Jordanella pulchra. NCBI lineage: Eukaryota > Metazoa > Chordata > Actinopteri > Cyprinodontiformes > Cyprinodontidae > Jordanella > Jordanella pulchra. The sequence goes on along the minus strand of JAUZNJ010029183.1, from coordinate 12,730 downwards.
TAGAAACCAGACGCCTCTCCCTAAAGCCGGACTTCCTGTTCCACATCTCCGACCCAGTTTTTAGGGCTGTGAAGTCAGCAAATCAGAACTTTAAGTTCAGAGCTCTAGATCCGGATTCTATAGAGAAACGATCCGAACCTCAGCAAGCTGCAACATTTGGACCCAACGAACCATGTAGGAGACGGATGGATGAGGCAGAGCAGAACCACAGGATGGAAAAGAAAATGATTGTTTATGGTTTTCAACATTTTTACACAGAAAACCTGAAGCTTGTGCTTCCAGAACCGACCCGGTTTCCTATGAAATTCAGCTTAAAAAGCCTCCAGCTGAGTCTGAGTTAACCTGCTCAGGTTCTGGTTCTGACCGGAACCTGGCAGACGGGTCAGGGAGGAGGTTCTGGTCCATCAGGGAAGAAGCAAACGTCCTCCTGAACACATCATCGCCACAGTGAAACACGGCGGTGGCTGCATCATGCTGTGGGAAGCTGGTTTAGACCAGAGCATCGTCACAGGTTAGAACGGCCTAGTCAAAGCCCAGATGGGAATAAAACACTTTTATTAAGATTGAGGATATGAACCTTCACCTGCAGAGTTCTGGTTCTGAAATCAAACCTTTTACTTCCTGCTTAGTTGATGAAAAACGACCAGAAGTTCTAAAGTTGATCAAACGGGCCTGAAAGGTCCAAACGGGCTGAAGCTGCCGGTTCCGGCTGCCTGACCCACCTGTCTTCTCCACCTCCATGGGCTCCGGTTCCGGCTGCTCCACGGGTCGGCCGTCCACGTGCGTGAAGGCGAAGGGTTTCTCGGCCGCCACCATCAGGCCCCTCCCCTGCGGCTCCACGGCGGCGTAATGCGGCACCGACTTCCCCCTCAGGACCCTCCTCTTCCTCACCTCCAGCTTCTTCTCCGGACCTGCAGCAGACCACGGTTCTGGTGAGCAGGAAGCTCTGGGGACCAGGAGCCGGAAGGTTCGGAACTAAACGGACTCCACGGAACCAAAGAGTGAAGCGTCATCTGACGCCTGCAGCTACAGAACCGGACCGATTGTCTAGAACCACCTTCTTTCGGACCCACCGTGTCTGGCGGCGCCGCTCACGGTGACCCACTCCAGAGACACGCAGAACCCGCTCCCCGTGGTTTCCTGCGGGTCCTTCTGGACGCGCAGCAGCAGAACCTCCACGGCGTGGACGCCGGCCTGGACGTGGGAGACGCTGTGCAGGACGGTGAACGGGTCGCCCAGCGGTTCGCTGAACAGAACCTGCAGGAACCGGACCAGCCGTCATTCGGGCCCAGAGAACAGAACAAAACCCGATTCTGACCCGCTTACCTCCCACTTGGTCTGACAGCCGTCTCCTCTCCTGCCGGTGCGGAGGAGCAGCAGCCGCCCGGTGCCGTCGGACAGAACCGCCCAGGTGGCAGACGGGAGGCTGATGGACGGGCAGAGCCGGTCCGAACACGGGCCGGACTCTGGACCGAACCTGAACACCTCCCTGGGCTTCCCCAGCGCCGTGTCCTGCAGCCAGAACCAGAAAATATTTCTTTAGAGTCCAGCTGTGGTTTCAAAGCATCCAGAACCAACTGGACCCACTGGAACCAGTTCACTGAACCGGGCCGAGAGGACATCAGGCAGGGTTCTGGTACCGGGAGGCCGAGGGAAAAGGAAGAAGGTCCATCAGGCTCAAGAACCCAGCAGAACCTTCGGAACCAAGAAACTTTGCTCAGCGTAACAGAGATGTTCTGTTTGGACCTCCATCCCTCAGCTCATCTCCATCAGAACCATGGATCAAAGTTTAACTGGGTCCCAGAATTCAGACCCGGTTTGCCTTCGGAACCGGAACACCCACAGTCACCACCGGCAGATTTCTCTGTTTGGTTCTGGAGAATCTGGACCTGAAGGTTCTGTTTTCTGAAAACACAGCCGTCCCGTTCTGTTGGTTCTGGTCTTCCTGATCCAGACCCATTAAGAACTTCCTGTCTGGTTGATGGTTTGTCACCGACCGGTGAGTCGGATCAGAACCAGATGCTGCAGCTCAGAACCTTCTAATTACAGGCGGCCCTCAGAGGTTCTATTGATGGTTCTGCTGAGGAGCAGAAACAGCGACCCGATGATGATGACCCGGTTCAGTTGGATAATCTGCGATTGTCACCAAGTTCTGGACACAAAAGCAGCTCGGCAACAAAACCGGATCAGAACCGAGCCTCGTTTCTCTAATCAGCCCCATAATGAACTTCATTATCGGAATCGGACCTTTGATGGAGCCTGAACTGAACAGAACCGCTCCAGAAACAACATCACCCGCTGCTGGTCACTGACATCAGAGAGGAAACAGAACCGGGCCAGAACCCGGAGACTCACCAGGGTGACGGTGAGGCTCAGAACCCGACCCTGCTGGTCCACAAACAGAACGCTGTCCTGGTACCACGGGTCCAGCTGCAGGTGGTTGAACATCCCGAACGCCTGCATGTGTTCCAGCGTGTAGCGAGCGTCCGTCAGCTGCACCTCCTCCACAGCTGGACAGAACAGAACCAGAACACCGGGTCAAAGAAAAAAACTGTTTGTTAAATTCTTAGCATCGCCATGACGACCCATGAGGCCACCCTGTGATGCTGCTGGGATGTTCAGTCAGATTTTCATTTCTCTTCTTCATATCAATTAACCAGAGGTGGAGCGATGCACCGATCGGCCGACATTAGCCTTGTTTTCTACAGACGGTTTCGGCCGATATTTTCACGCCTCTAATTGGAGGAAGAACCAACAACATGGGCGGATGTTAAATAATCTCTCCTTGTAACCGCTTTATTTTTGGTGTTTCTCTGTTTATTCTGAGGTAAAAACAACAGGAACGGTTTCCTTCAGGCCTCCAGCAATCAGTGGAGTCTGCTCCTCTAGGTTCTTTTGTTGATGAGCAGGAGAAGGACGGATTTGGGCTCCATCTGCAGTAAAGTGGGCGTGGCTTAGAAAGAAATCCAAGTGATTAAAGTAAAGCTGCCGATCCGTCCATCTATGCTAGGAAAGTTGAGTTCAGGCAACTGGACGTGTCGTTTTCTAGAAGACGTTTCGCCTCTCATCCAAGAGGCTTCATCCATGTTTGTTCCATTATTGATGAAAACAAAAAATGAAATCCAGAGATGAAACTTTGAAAAACTTCTTAATCAAAAAAGATTTTCAGACTTTGCTTTTTCCTCTGATTATATTTTGTCAACTTTTAAGTTTGATGAATTTGTTTCTTTTAAATTGAACCGATCACTTTCTCTCCGCTTCACTTTTAACCAATAAAAACGTCCAGCAGACGATAGAAACGGGTCTTTGTTCCTCATTCCAGAGGAAACCCGCCCCCAGAAGGGGATTTAAAACAAATGCAATTTGTAAAACTCTATATTTAAAACTATAAAATCTGAAAAAAACTGAAAGAGCAAAATAAAAAAATGTAAATAAATGTAGAATGTTTATAAAAAAGAATCAATTAAAAGAGTAAAGTTACTCTCCTTGTTTTGATTACAGAGTTTTTCTGGATTGAGTTATTTTTTCTTTATTTCCAGTAACAAAACATGTTCCTCTCACCAGTGGAACAAAATCCACTCCAAACATTGAACCTCATCTATGGTTGTGAAAAATGGATCAGAAACAAAAGAACCGAATCCTGAATAAAACCGGCTTCTTCTGGAGGGTGGGCTGGACTCCAGGGGGAGACGGAACAGGAACCAGGCCGCCGTTGAACCCAAACAGCCTCCTGGCTGAAGCTCAGCAGCTTCCCAGGTTTTTAATGAAACCCAAACGTCGGCCGGTCGATATTTTTGACCAATATTAGGTTTTTCCTGGAGCTGTATCGTCCACTGATCCGTCATCATTTAGCAGCGATGGATCAGTGGATCCACTGCTGCTCCTTCATCCATTGTTAATGTTTCGTCGCATTTGTTAATAAAGTTTGAGTTCTGTTTACATTAAAACTTGTGTAATATTTGTTTTCACTGTGTCATATTTTCACGTAAAAGCAAGAAAAAGGCGACATTGACTTCAAAAGTATCAGGGATCAGACTGGTGTTAAAATAATCAGGATCAGTTGATCTCTAAAAGCAAAACAATCAAACCAGGATGAAGTCGATCAACACAGATCTGGTTCTAGTTTTAAAGCTGAGAAACCAGCAAAGATAACGGAAAGTTACCAGTAACCAGAAAGTTAACAGAAAGTATTAAAGCCTTTCTATACTCGGTAGGAAAAACAACATTGGACTGATCTGATTCTCCTCTTCTAGCTTCTCACAGCAGCTTCCTCCCATCTAAAGGAAACTTCCTCCTGCTTACAAGCTGAATCGTGTTTTAAGAGGAAAACAGTTGGGAAATATTTCAGTACTGAGAATAAGTTAAAAAACAAAACACAAAAACAGCACAAGTTCTTCAAAAAGCTTAAAGGATTTCCAGAAAGCCCAGAGAACCTTCTGGAAAAACACCTTGGATTCTCACAGGAGGCATCCTGGAGGAAAACATGGAGATGATCGAAATCAGCTCCGATCTGAAAAAGAAGGGTCAGTTGTTTTATTGTTGGACTGAAATTAGTCAATAAATGGTTTCTTATTCTAATATCTCATCAGTTACACTTACAGGTATAAAAGGGTCCAACAGAACCACGGTTCTGTTAGTCAGGGTCCTGAGCTAGTTAGTAAAAAGGAGCTAAAGTCCAAATAAAACCCTAAAGGGCTTCAGGAAGCCATCAGAACCTCTGACCCAATGTGTCGTATCACAGGCAGCTCGAAACCAACATGAATGAGTGCTAGACTGGATCAGGAGGTTCGGAAGGAAACCTGAACCACCTTAAACCAGGTCGAGATGAGACTGAGGTTTCAGAAACCGCCCGGACCGCTCAGCCCGCCGAGCCCCTCACCAGCGTCCAGCTCCACGGTGTAGGTCGGGATGGGGTCCAGAGACAGCCGGTAACTCTCAAAGTTCGGGTCCAGTAGGTCTCTGTTGACCTTCAGGGTGTAGTTCGCTGCAGCCATAACTTCTCAGGGATGAAGGCTTGTTTTCGGACCGAACAGAACCGGACTCAGCCGAGCTGCCTCAGAACAATGCTGATGATCGACGATTCACGCGTTGGTGTTTTCACACGGACCAACTTCACGGCGGACCCCCCGGTGCATTATGGGAGGTTGAGTTCTTGATGATATTTTTTCCAAAACACATTTTTCGCTTGATTAAAATCATGCTACTTATTTTATGTAATATCTAATATTCCACTAAACGCATTACTAGGAGGGAAATGACCGTTATTTGACCGGAAGTTCTTGTTTTGCGGATCACTCCTCAGCGGAACCATCGAGTCACTGACCTTCCGGAGGTCCGTAGCAGCAAACGGAAGATTCAACGGTATGTTCGGGCTTTCAGAACCGTGCCGCCTTTAAACCCACGGTTCTGGTGCACGAGTTCGGTTCCGAGCTGATCATGAGCAAAGAGTATCAGATGAGAGCAGCCATCAACCAGAAGCTGATAGAGATGGGAGAGAGGGAGAGGTGAGCCCGCGGACCCAATGGGTCCATTCAAAGCCACACAGGGGAGCCTGGTTCTGGTGTACTGATGATGATGATGATGATGATGATAATGATGATGATGAGTTAGTCAGTCAACCCCAGGTATTACATCTGCTGGCTCTGGGTGTGTCTGCAGGTTAAAGGAGCTCCTCAGGGCCAAACTGGTGGAGTGTGGATGGAAGGATCAGCTGAAAGTTCACTGCAAAGGTTTCATTTCCTTCATCTGTTTGTTTCAGTCACATCCTCTGGACCTCAGCAGGTTCTGGTTCAGAAACACACTCTGTCTCCTAACAGCCTCAGAGTTCATCCATCAAAATCTAGAAACTAACGGTTAATTCTTCAGGCTGCAGAGCCTCCTGCAGGTGGTTCCGATGGTTCCCGGGCTCATGTTTTGTACCAGTTCTCTCAGGTCATTGCTCACGTTCTTCCAACCTCCTGCAGAGGTTTTCCTCGTCATTCAAACCTCCAGATTCTCCTAAATGGGATTTTATTTTGTGAAGATGTTCTGATTAGAAGCCTAACGGGTTTTTGTCAATTGTTAACTTTTTATCTGGAGTCTTTGTGTTTTTTTGGCATAGTTTGTTTTTGCTGTGAACTGCAGCTTAAGATTGTAGACATAAAGTAGATGAAGTTTTCTCCTGTTCAGGAGAACCTTGGTCAGATTCCCTCAGTGACACTTTTTATAGCTTTTGCTGTTTTATTGTAATGGTTTGACTGAGACCACCTGACAGGGGCAGCTGATGACGTAGACCTGGCAGATTCCTGCTGACCACTAGATGGCCCCAGTGAGCATTTGAAGCTGATATGAGGCTTTAAGACATAAAACAACTTTTCAACAAAGCCTCATGTCAGCATCAGTGGACACGTCCATGTCGTCGGGATATGAATATCATTTATAAATAATATCAGTGTGATTGTAGGCTGTAAATTCAATCCACTTTTTATTGGACATGATCCAACATGTTTCTGTCTGATTGAATCATTTATTATAAACATGTCCAGTAGCAGTCGGTCAATGCAGAAAAGTCCTTGAATGTGATGCTAATCAAGATGTTTTTAGATTTACTCAGTGAAAGGTCGTTTTTATCCTGGTATATTTCTGACACAATTCAAAACTCAAAAAGAACAAAGTAAATACATGGAAAGTGATTCGTGACCCTTTTTACTGACAGCTTCAGTATCTAAGCGAAGATGAAATCTGTCCTGTTTATGTCCGAGGCTGCAGTTTGAAACCTGCTGAGGATCAGAGGATTTCTAAGATCCTGATCTCTGTCCTTCCCTCTGATTGGATGTCTGTGACGACTAAAGCTGGGACTGTTTGTGTGCAGATGTGATCAGAGAGAAAGGTCTGGAGCATGTGACGGTGGAGGACCTCGTTACCGTGGTGACGCCCAAAGGCAGAGGTAATGCACAGCTGGAAACACTAGAGCAGGGGGAGGAGGACACAAGGAGGAGCAGGGGGAGGAGGGAGGAGGACACAAGGAGGAGCAGGGGGAGGAGGGAGGACACAAGGAGGAGCAGGGGGAGGAGGGAGGACACAAGGAGGAGCAGGGGAGGTGCAGCTAGCAAACACCAGACTGTAGCTCAGAGCTTGAACTATCCTGGGGGGGGGGGGGGTGAATACATCATCAGATCTGTTTTCCTTTCACCAGGTTATTGTTTAACTTGTTTAACTAGCAGGAAATAAACCGGATCATTCCTGAACCCAGAGCTCTGTGGCTCCGCCAGGTTCTCCTGGATCCATTCAGCATCCGAGCTGCTCGGTTCTGACCGGACCAGGAACAGTTTGCCATTTTTTAACATCATAACATGTTAAGGACTGTTCTCTGACTGCAGCAGATCAGATTGTCCTAAAACATCTGGAAATTTTATTACATTTTCTCTATAAAAATGAATAATTTAAGCAGCTTTTCAACCGTAAACAGTTTGTTTCTAATAAACATATTTTATGAATTCAGTTTATTTCTAGACATCCTGTCACCTCAGGTCACTTTCTAGATCTAGATCAAGCAGATTATCCAGTCATTGACTTTGCAGGAATCTCTCCTCCTGGATGAGTAGGCAGAGACAGTAGATATTGACTCTACAGCAATCCCTCACAGCAAGCAAGCATGTAGCGACAGTGGAGAGGAAAACTCCCTGTGAACAGGAAGAAACCTCCATCAGAACCAGAACCAGGCTCAGTGTGAGCGGCCATCTGCTGAGGAAGACTGGGGTTCAAGGAGACAGAAGCAGCCAGCTCTGATCTATAATTACTTTCTATGAACGCTAACGGTAAACTAGCTCCACAGGCGTCTCCCTCTGGAAAAGAACCAGTTAACCAGATGAGCCCTGGGTCAGTTTTCATGTCAAGTGATGAAAGAGGACAGATCTAGTTAGTCCCAGTAAAAGCTGAGCCCATAGCTATGACTAGGAGAGAAACAGGACTAAGCACTGAGAAACAGGCCGAGTTCTATCATCTCTAAGGTGTGGATGGCAGCAGCTTCAAACAGCCAGTTAGCCTTGACCTTGTAGAGCTCGGGCTGGAGCTCAAACTGTAGCTTCTAACATGGAGAAAAGGTTATAAACATTGGATAATTGTTGAACTCTGTTAGGTGGGCTGTGTCCTTATGTCCTGTAAGCAAAGGATTGTGGGAAACCGTACCCCTCCTCACTGAGCTCTGCTTGTTCTGTGTCTCCCCCTGCAGCGCTCGTACCCGACGGCGTGAAGAAGGAACTCCTGCAGAGAATCAGAGCCTTTCTGGCTCAAAACGCGCCACTGTGAAAAGTCCCTCCTGTCTTTTATTCCTCTGAATCAGCCTGAGCTGATGTTTGCTGTTGTTGTGACCAATGCCTGAAAGGAATCTTTATTTTTGTGTTTTGGTATCACTTTGAATAGTTTTGCTGCTGTTTTGGATGAAAACCAATAAAGCCCCGCCCTCTGCCTGCCGTTCTGCTTCCTGTCTGATGGCCTCGCGCCGATTCGTCTTTTCTGTCAGACAACCCGACGACAGACGTGTCCCAGAAATAAAGACATAGAAGTTATGAGACAAAGGCATTGTTTGTGTGTCTGATTTTGTTGGTTAGGAATGCACAGGTTGTCTTCTCACTCATCACTCCTGTTTCTGTCACATTAACCACATTTATAGAGGAGCTTCAGCTGAATTAGTTCACCTTTGAAAAACAAACTTTGTGTTTCACATCAGCTCTGAAGACGAGATGTTCTTCTAGTCCTGCTGTGTGTGAAAGACGTCTTTCCTCCAGTTCTTCTCTAAAATGTTGGTGTTTTGTCTCCTGCTGATCTAAAGGTGTCCATCCTGGTGAGCTTATCTTTGTCCGCCTACAGCAGCAGGTCTAGACTTCAGTCCAGCTGTTGTACCCTCCTCTTCCTCCTCTGGGTTGAAGAATAATGTCCCTGTAGGAGACGTGATGAATGATGGTTCTGGATGCAGAGCTGAGGGACCAGAGGTCGCTGCCTTATGATGGAAGTTTGCACCGATTCAGGAGCCATAAAACACCTTTTCATTAAGCTTTGCTTTACTATAGTGATTAAAACAAGTGTGGATCCTATAATATATGTGGAGAACCTTTCTCTCTCTGTAATAAAAGGAAATCTTTATCCCATATTCATAAATATTAGAAGAAGCCCTGAAGGGGAAATGGGAGATAGAGATGAATGAAATAATCAGACATGAAGACTGGAAGGAGATGAACTTTTAAACAACCCAAGATGAAGAAAATATGATTAGAAATCAGTGAGCTTCTATCAGGCGCCTCTTCTGGTGTCTAAATTTAGCCGTAGCTCAAACTCATCAACCAATTGGAAGGAGAGACAATCACAGTTTTAATTGTTTCATTGACATCAACACGCAGAGAAGATGAAAGAAAAGCAGCTCAGAAAATGTTTGCTGCTTGGTTTGTTGCAGAGCCTAACTTTGGCATCATCTCTGTGGATCAGACGCAGGTTAAACTCATTTTTATTCCAATTGATGAAGGCTTTCTTTTTTAACTGTTGGGAGGACTAAACATCTTCAAATCTTCTTCGTGCCAAACGTCTCCCTCTAACATGTGGAGAAGTTATTATTGTGAACGTTACCGATTTCTAGACAACAATTCATTTCCATTACTTGAATTGGACCTCGGTTCTCCTACAGAACCGCTCCAATCCGACCCCAAATGTTCCCCGACACTTTGCAGAGACTCAAGCTTCTATGGAGAGAAAACATCAAATAAAACAAACAGAACAAAGTTTAGTGCTTTATGGGAAGCAGGGAAAGCTATGAGTCTGCAGCGATCTAAGAGTGTCCTACGAAATTAGAGACATAGAACCACGGATCCATTTAATGCAGAACCAGAACTGATTTAGAAAAAAACATAGATGTATAAATGTGTGTGAAGATTTACTAACGAGGGCCTAAAGAGAATCTAGTCGGTTTTCAAGGATTAATTCTGAAAACTTACCTGAAATTAAACTGAGACAGAAGTATTTGACTTTATTTTCACTAAAATCGTTTACATTTTACTTAAGACACTTATTGAAAATGTTGTCAAAACCAACTTTTCTGAGCAAGTTTTATGAAACACCCTCAGGATGTCACTCCTTCTGTGGTTTATGATGGCCACAAGATAATAACTGAAAAAGAAAACAAACCCAGAATCTCCCACCAAACAGCTTTGGCTTCACTTTATTTCTGCCATTTTGGATCCCAGACGTTTCAAAGTGAAGCTACGACATGTTTATGTTTTATGAATCAGAGATTCAGAATCAGGAGCGGAGCTCCATCTTCCGACCCTTGGATGTTCCTCCATGGAAGCTTCTGGTGTTTTCCCATCAGGAGGAGAACCTGTGGCAGAACCAGAGTCTCCAGCTGGACAGCAAAGGTCTAAACAGAAGGATGCACTCAAATTTCATGGTAGTTTTATTATAAAAGCAGCTTCTGGAGTCAGGTTTACAGATCTGTTTACAACTTTTACTAAGTAGGAGTTTAATGTCTTTTTCTCTTGGGTTGAAAGAGAATTTGCGGTTGTGGTGAAACATCTGCAGACATAATCTGACGTCCTTGTGCTGCTGTTTTCTGCAGAGTCATGTCCATCAGAGGAGGATGATGAGATGTTCTCACGTCTCTTCTGACTGAACCTGCTGGACGACATGTCTTCCTTTGTTCCTCTTTTAGAGAATCCTTCGCTCCACTGAAAGGTATCCGCTGCTGATTGTCCAGGCTTCAGAAACACTCTGACAGGGGGTTATTTGTGCTGTGAGGCTTTCATTTTGTTGCGTGGGATGTGTGAGTTTTCTTCATACAATACAGTCCTGTTGGTCTTTGTGTTCCTGCCAATGTTGTTTAGAGGCTGCCGATAACGCCGGATCTGAAGCAGCTAAAACATTTTAATCTGTTTAACAGCAGGTACATATTGTTCTGTAGCACTAAAGCCTCCAAAACGCTTCACATACATCCAGTTATTCACGCACGCTGATGGTGGTAAGCTGCAGCTGCCCAGGCTGGGGTTTTGGTAGAAAGATTAAATTAACTGAGGACTTAAAGGGAAAACCTGGAGCTCTTAATAATAATGAACAATTGGTGCAGATATTCATCAGAATGAATTAGTGTCGCTCAGAGATTCTGTGGCTCAACAGGAAGCAGCTTTGCTGCCGTTATCTGGGAGAAGTTTAAGAGAATAGCAATGACCTTTATCATCCCACAGCAGGGAAATGAATCAGTAGCAAGTAACGTTTACAGCTGAAGGATGAATACTGAACACTTATAAAAAAAGGACATTGAGGAATAATTTTGAGAGTGTACAGAAAGTTAAACAGACTATTAACAAGAAAAAAAAAAAACAACAGCATTGATGTAAGCAGCATTTTTAGCAGCTTTCAGTCTAATAGCTTGGAGGAAGGATCTGTGATAACGCTCCATTGTACGCTTTAGATGTATCTGCTGTCAGTAAGGGAGCTGTGCAGCTGTGCAGCTGTGCAGCTCTGCAGCTGTGCAGCTCTACAGCTCTGAGGCTGTGCAGCTGTGCAGCTCTGCAGCTGTGCAGCTGTGCAGCTGTGCAGCTGTGCAGCTCTACAGCTGTGCAGCTGTGCAGCTGTGCAGCTGTGCAGCTGTGCAGCTCTACAGCTGTGCAGCTGTGCAGCTGTGCAGCTCTACAGCTGTGCAGCTGTGCAGCTGTGCAGCTCTACAGCTCTGCAGCTCTGCAGCTGTGCAGCTCTACAGCTGTGCAGCTCTGCAGCTGCGCAGCTGTGCAGCTCTACAGCTGTGCAGCTGTGCAGCTCTGCAGCTCTGCAGCTGTGCAGCTCTGCAGCTGTGCAGCTGTGCAGCTTCATGCTGAGGTCACGCTGTGTTATTTTCTTACAGTCTTTCTGTCTCCCACCTGCCCCATGTGTTCAGGGGCGCCTCAGGACAGACTGGATCCTCCTTCCTTCAGCTGCTGCTCCAACATGCCACGCTGAAGAAGATGGATGATGCCACCACAGAGTCAGAGAAGGTCCTCAGTGCCCCCTCCCCCACCTACTATAGTTTCCTTGATGTCTCTGTGAGATGAGTGAAGACTTGTCCTTAGTTCTAATTGTGTTGATCTGAGGCAACATTCAGAGGAAAAAGTGACCAGAATTATCTCAAGGTTGGATCTTTCCTTTTTATTTGGTCGTTTGTTGCTGAAAATATTTATCATTTTAAGGTTATCATCACTCTTCTTTGTTGTGGAGAGGGAACTGAAGTTTTTCTTTCAATTAGATTTCACTGTGAAGAATAAAAACAGCTAAAACTCTTGTGCAAAACTTGATGACCTGTTTTACTGCAACCAACTGCAAAAAACCATGAATGATGTTAGAAAATATAAGAAGGAACCAGAACACAGCAGAACCTGCATGTCGGAAAATAGGATTCTTATCAAGATTTGATTTTGGTTCAGTAAAGGGTTTATAGGGTTTGGTACTGGTAGTGGTCGGTCCTTCATTTCATGAACACCAAACAGCTGACACTGATTAACACCCCCCCCGCTACTTACCTGACCAAACCAATAGACCAGGGCTGTCAAACTGTTTCCAGAAAGGGCCGTGTGGCTGCTGGTTTTCTTTCCCCCCAAGCAGCAGCAACCAGACTCCATTCATCTCATCAAGTCATCAGGTTAAGACTGAACACAATTAATGAGATGGAGGGAGTCTGGTTGCTGCTGCTGCTTGGGGGGAAAGAAAACCAGCCGCGACACGGCCCTTTGGAACCAGT
>JAUZNJ010029182.1:0-15585 GCA_034780135.1 Jordanella pulchra | reverse complement strand
GAACTCTGTGAATCCCGCTTTGGACCCGAACCGGAACCAGAACCAGAACCAGAACCTGAACAATCTGTGTTTATTTCCAATAAACTTGTTGAACTTTTTCCCTGTTTCCGAGTGGTGTTCTGCATGTGGGTTAGATATCTGAAAACCACCATGACAACTGCAACACATATATTTATATTTTTCATATGTTTGCTGCTTTGGATTGTCTCGCTACCAAAGTGTGCCAAAAAAATAAACTTGCCTTGATGTATTAAGAGCCTTGATCACCTTATATTATTACACCATAACTCCCGTTGCATGGAGCCTGAGTGTGTTTCGGGTAAGCAAACACATCTGATTCATGCTGTTGAAGCCGGAGTACCCGGAGAGAACCTACGCATGCACGGGGAGAACATGCAAACTCCATGCAAAAAGACCCCATCCGGGATCGAACCCAGAACCTTCTTGATGCAAGGTGTAGTACCTACCACCACCTTGGAAGTAAAAAAAAAAGTGTTTTAAGCGATGAAAGCAGCAAATACCAGAATAGAAAACGAAACATATTTCACCAGCAAGTTTTCATATTTTATGAGATTATTTAGAAAGTGTTTCACTATAGTTCAGTAAAAAATATTTAGTGGAGTGTAACACCTTTGAAAACACCCGGTTATTTTGGGTGGTTTTATGCTGACAGCCATGTAGGAGCAGAGATCACGCCCTGGATGCAGTGATTGTCTCCCTCTCTGCTCCCAGATTCGCTTCTCTGATTTTCCAACCAGACTGTCGGCCATTTTTGATGCACTGCTGCACAGCAACGCTTATAAAAGCCAAGAGGCTCCAGGCGGTTGAATGGAGCCGTAGGATGTCCGTGGCCCTTGATGTGCTTCCACCATAGACTTTGCATGTAAACCGGCTGAACGCAGCATAACAGATCAGGATATCTGGTCACCCTGTGGTCGGTGGGAGCCTCTACGCCGCCACTGTGACCGAAAGACAAATCGTATCATAGCTTGTAGCGTCAGATGTGCAATGCAGCCCTTGGTGCAGCATGATCCTGTTCATCATCACTCCTCATTTCTAATCCAGTGGTCTTCCTCTGAATTGTTAGAGACCAAAAGCGTCCCTCTTTAAACCCCCCGAGGCTGAAAAAGGCTGCCCTCAGAGGTCAGCCTGACTCTGGGAGGATCACTCTACTCTTCCACAATGTGGTGGTGAAAACTGCTGAAAATCACGTCAGAAAAATACGACTTTTCTTCCGACTGTAGGCGACACAAAGTAGTTAACACTTATATTTTTATGCACTGATGAAAAAAACATAAAGAAAACTGCTCTGTTAAAAACTGGAGAATTAATTTTGTATTTTTCAGATATGCATTTCAGTCACTATTCTTCCCTCCAACAAATGAACCCGTAACCTTCACACAGATTTCATTTCCTCCACATACAAAATTATCATTTAGTTAGCCTGAGAAAAAACAACCCTCAATTACCAGTTGGTAACTTGTCATTATTTTGGTAGCATTTAATTACAATGCTCCAGCAGGCTGAGAGCACTCTGTGGATGGGTTTATTACAATCTGACAGTAAACAGAGGAGCGGAGCTGAGTGAGAGCGCTGCAGGTTGAAAACAAACCACTTTAAGATGGACAAATGTTTTTCACATAATTAAAGGCTGCGGATGCAGGAGGTGAAAGAAGGACATGCAGTGATGCATTGTGGATGTTGCCGAAATAAGCCTGTTTCAGATCAGGGTGCAGCAAGGCAGGCGGTAATTTACATTTGGGATGCAGAGAATGGAGAGAGGAGCAGATAAAGCATCCTGCTTGGGACAAATGATTGTTTCTGCAAGCAGATAAAGACAGAAGGGGAGCCAACATGATGGCGACTCGTTCGAAGACAAAGAAAAGAAGAAAGATGCAGAAATAACTGATTATAGGAGTTTTTAAATAACTAAATAAAAATAAGAGTAAAATTAGTCCAGAAGTAGAAGGGAGGAGAAAATCACCTTGGTCACATGTCAGCGGCTTTGTTATCTGTCACATTACAGGCAGGAGCAGAAAGATGTGTGCCTGATAAGTCGATGACCTTAGAGAGAGAAGGAGGGCGCTTCTGCAACCTTCACAAAGAATAATAAAGCCGAGTTAATTCATGAGGAAAACTGATGTTCAAGAACTGAGCCGTCGTGTTTGGATACGTCTCCTGTCCATCAGCAGGGGCTGGTTGTCATTTTGGCAGAGAAAACAACCTTCCTTTCCAGGGAAGGAGAACTGGGAACACCACTTGGTTTGTGAGAAGGGAAAGTCATCACTTTAAGGGGCTCAAAGATCGCAAAACAAATCAGCCGACTCCATCAAACTGCTTCAGTGGACAGATTCTAATCAAGAACAACGCAGAGACTCGGTTTCTGTTTTCCATCTTCTAGACAAAGAAAAGCCTGAATGAGAAAAGTTTCAGTGATAAGGAAGTAAAATCGTAACTTTACCAAAGATCCCTGATTCACCCAGAAAGGTCGAAACCGTGGATGTGTTCATATGCAAGATTTAAGCTTCTCTTACAGCTGTTCAGGTTTCATGGAGCAGTTTAGGACTGGAGCTCGATGTGCTTTCTGTTCTGTCGCCTCTTCCAGCCCCGCTCCTTGTTGATCTGTGGTCTGATCTAATTCGACTTCCTGTTTATTCCAGCCTAGCATTTCATCAAAACAAGAAAAATAAATAACTAAATAAATAAATAAGATGGAACCACGGCGGCCCTGTTTCCCCCACTGTGGGATAATAAACATCATTCTGTTTATCTATACTATAATATTAACGCCGACAGGCAGAAAGATGTTTTATATCTAACATGTTGAAACTGACACCCAGATGTTTGTCCTGTTTCACATGAGAACAACTTTAATAAGTTGCCTTAGCAATAAAACGAACATCATACTTTTCAAACTGAACCTCTAACCTCGTTATCATATCGAGGGTTACTGGGGGTTCAAAGGTCACGGGCTTCTATGATGTTTGCACACTGATGACCATGTTCTTTGTAACCAAGAGGTGAGGAATGAAATGATGACGACTTTCAGACTGGATGCAATGTTGACTGAAGCATTAAGACTTTAAAAGCTTCACACTGGAACTAAAGACACACATCTGTCATCTGAGACCAGAAACTGCAGACATTCAGCTGAAGCTTCCTAAACTTTCAGTATGTAGACAGATATTCATCACTTTCATGCTGAGAGTCAATCAGTCTCTGCAGCTTGTTAATTTCTACATTAGCATTCAGACATGCTTACAGCAGGAAAATGTCATGGCATCTGATGATGTGTTGTTTTTGTCTGGCTGTTAATTGTGGTTCCTTTATTTGTTTACGTGACTGGTTGGTTATGTTGGTTATTACAGGCAGGAAAGATTCACGGCTCGTTCTGAGACCTCACCTCTGACCACAGCGTAACGGACGTTTTTCTGTCAGTAAAAGACACTCCAGGTTTAGGTCTTTGTTCAAATTCTGGTTTCATCCAGGAGCTCATGCAGCGTAAAACGTTGCCAAGTCTGCAAGAAAGTAGCAATGATTTGCTGTGTGGCAGCAAATGAAACATTAAAACAACAAAACGAACAAAAAAGCCTCCATGTGGGCAGATTTAGGATCCATTTATCTAAAGGAAATGATTACAGTTCATTGAATCACTATTGCTCATCATAACGGGAATTATCTGAAATGCTTTAAAATAGGCAACGTTTCAATCCATTCAATGTTCTTTTAACACTAGACTGGTTATGATAAGTCGTGAAAATGTTTATGGAGTGAAATATTCAAAGGAGGCTTCAGCTCACAGCAGCAGGTGGAGGTCAGTAAGAGTCGCACATCTTCAGCATATTTATACTCCTGTAAAAGTTAAAAAACCTTCCAAGAAAAGGCTCCAGTATAAAACAGAAGAGCAATTCAATTCAATTCTACTTTATTGATCCCTGAAGGGAAATTCAGTTCAGGTCTGTCAAAAAAGACAAAGCACACAGGAAGACACAGACATCAAACACGGTCAGAAGTAGGGATGTCCAAATCTGATATTGAAAATCAGGACGACATCATAAAAGAAAATATCAGAAAACATCAACCTGCATCTAAAATCTCTCATATCAGCAAACTGATAACTCAGGGTTAATAATAAACATCCTGATTAGTATTTTTCTTGACTATAAATGACAGAACCTTTTCTAATATGCAACAGAAAGAGTTTTCAAAGTATGAATGATTGATGCTGATATCGTATCGGTGTCAAAGCTGCGATATTCTCCTGTTAGAAGACTGATCCAATACGGAGGAACGGATGAGAGCATCTGCTTTTGTTTAGGAGATGATTTAATCAGACAATCCACAACAAAGGTAGTTTTATGCAAACCCTGAGAAGAATAAATGCAAAATTAATTGAATATTTTAAACTCAGGAAGGAGAAACACTTTTCCAAGCTTTTTCCAGCATGAAACCGATGAAACCAATACGGACAGTTTGTAAAATACTGAATGTTGGAGTAAACTCCTGTGTTTTACTTCAGTAGATCAGAGAAAGTTTAGCAGATAGAAGGAAGATTAAGGCAACAAATCTTTATGTAAAGAAAAGAAAACCTAATCTTAACCAAACTTTTGGATTTTAAATCAAAATGTGTTTGTTCTTCATTCAGTGAAGTTACTCACAGAATAGACAAACACATTTATTCAAGTAAGAGAAGTGACGCTTTAGTAATATTTTACTCAAGTAATGGTGCCGGAAAACTACTCCTAAAAGTACATTTTGTTTAAAAAGTCACTTAAGTAAATGCAGCTGAGTAAACAAAACCCAAAAACATCTTAGAATATTTAAACTGCACAGAGTAACCTGGGAAAAGCCTTTTCATATTAGATCAGGATAAAGAAAACAAAGAGAAACAGAGAAACAGAAAGATGCAAATACAACCTATGACTAAGAAAAACGAGCTGCAACAGGAGAGATGAAGACAAAGCAAAGTAACTACTGGCAGAAAGATCAGATGCAAAGGGAACAATAAGACTTTAAAAGATCTGGTTCGATGATGAGAGAGAAACAGAAATAAAGAACCAAGGGACACTGTGAAAACAACAGAACAAGAGGAAGACTGATGAAGATGAGGAGGGTTCGCTGTGTTTGCTGTGCATGAGTCATCGTCAGATCCTATTATGACTGAAGCAGCGTTACTGCCCACTGCTAACCTACGGCTACATGCCTTCTCCATGCAGGCCGCCGTATTCTGATGAGAGCGCTGCAAAGAGCCAAGTTACCAGCTCCGCTTTCAAGCTCCGGTTTTTCGACACCGACGAGGCCGAATACTGAACCAAACATTGCATTAAACTGGAGAGGATCACGTTTTATCCCAAACCAACAGGTGGAGTCGCACCGTACTGCAGGAACCACACAACAAACAGTCGGACCAAAGGGTCATAAAACAGCTGAAGGAAGAAACAGGAGCGCTGGGCTGCTTCAGGCTGGACACATCATCAGAGTCCTGATGCTTTTCCTTTAATAGGAAACTTTGAACTGTTGATGTGACTGGATGATCTGATTGAATCGTGACCTTAGTAACTGAATTAAACTGGTGATATGGACTCAGTTAAAGAGATTAAAAGCAGCATTTTTAAAGCTGCATTATTAGAAAGGTTACCATGCCCTGCTGCCGTATTATTTGTTGTTTTCTTTTTCTATGTTTTACACTTTGTTTTAGCTAGTTTGTTACTAAATAAAACACAGACTTGATATTTACAATAGCAAAGGAGGCACATTGCAAACTGCATATGTAATTAGCTCCTCCCAGCAGAGTCCAACACTAAATCTAACTAAAAATAACAAAATAAACTGCAGGAAGATCAGGATGCAAGCAGGACCTCCTCAGCTCCATGTCTGCTGCTGTCCTGGTTGCACAGAGATGGACCCCACTCTGTGTTACATCAGGAAAGGTTTGCTAAAGGACAGAAGAACCTGTGAAGCATCAGTGGAGATGGAAGGAGGCCTGGTTAACCTTTGCTCCTACCTTTGATCAATATTTACATTTCTTGGTCTCTTCACAGCTTCCACACCTTAATTACTCAGTTCTGTGAATGACTAAGTAAATGAATAAGTATTTTTTATGTTTTAGAAAGAATGAGAACATTTACCAGTTCCAGGTTCTCCGGTCTGATGATTCGATCATGTGAAGCAAAAAAAGTTGATTATTTTACATTAAGACCTTTGATAAGTTTGGCTCCTGTGTCACAGGGTGGGTGGGTAAACTTCCGTGTTGTGAAGTTTACCCACCCTATCCTGGCCAGTGAACCCTTCCCACATAAAAGAAGCAGCTTCATCATTTAAACTTTATAGCATCTTTTTGAAACCTCATATATAAGAGGCATTTTTCCTGTTTTTAAAACTATTTCTTCTGTCTTTCATTTTTCATTTTGAGGCTGATGAAACGGTGAATATAGACGAGTTTGCTGTTTGTAATCTGCCAATGTTTAGTATTATTTTATATAAATTTTGACATTTCTTTCACCTTCAGCTGCTTCAGCCATGTGGTAAATCAAACAGCATTCCATTAGTTCGTGGTGTAA
The DNA here is from genome assembly GCA_034780135.1 of Jordanella pulchra. NCBI lineage: Eukaryota > Metazoa > Chordata > Actinopteri > Cyprinodontiformes > Cyprinodontidae > Jordanella > Jordanella pulchra. The sequence continues at coordinate 9,025 of JAUZNJ010029182.1, read as the reverse complement.
TTACTAAGTTTTGTGCATGTGGCCATTTGTTATATTTTTATCATTGTTTGCTGTATTACTTTGTATGCAGCAATACGTTTTCCACTGACTATGAACGACTTTAGGCTTTATTTGGACAAACTGTTTTTGATCACTTCTTTACTAAAAACAGCAGCAATAAATAAATTCAATTCAGTTTATTTCTATAGCATCAAATCACAACTGATCTGTCTTCACAAAGACAGTTCATTCAAATCACACAGTCAGATTAATTCAAAGTTTTCTATCTAAGGAAAACCAGCTGATTGCATCGAATCATTGACTCGACAGCAATCCCTCACACTAAGCAAGCATGTAGCGACAGTGGAGAGGAAAGATGAAACCACTCGGAGCCTAATGACCCCAGTAACCCTGAGTGTCCCTTATTTTCAATTATAAAAGGTTGTAACCCTGTTTAGTCCTGTTGGTGCCGACTCCAGTCTACTGCAAAGATATTTTGTGGTGATTTATTAGTCATGCAGACATACGATAAATCACTCCTCAAACCTCCTATTAAAGTGGGACAGAAACCAAAGACTATGACGCTCTATAAAAACTTATTTCATGGACTCAGTCCGTATATTATAATGTCTTTGTATCTGAATATTCAGCTGTCTGGAGATTGTTTATTATTATTATTCTTGTTAAAAAGATCCTGAGCTTCAGATATTCTAATAACCACAGACCTCAGCAGCGGTAGTCCACTGAATAAAACACATTTTGTTACCTTTTGGCCTGTTTTACTCATCCATTAAATTGAGTTGTCAGTTTTTTTCCACAGACTGACAGCTAATCCCCCCTGACTCCTAATCCTGTACCAGGAAACTCATGGATGAAAGCTACCTCCCAAACTCTGCCATGCTGAAAAGAACCAGCTCTGGGACCGACATGATGTCCCCGAGGCTACTGCCACGTGTTGAGCTGCACAGTCAGCTAATTTAGGCAAGAAGTCACCTCATGGTGAAGTTGTAAACCTGAAACATCTTTTTTAATAACAACCTCATTTGTATATGTAAAAAAAACCCCACAAAGATGTTAAAAGTGAGAGACTCTGCTCTCCGTTCCTCATCTCTTCCAAATAGTTTCAAATGTGATCCAGACCAACCTTTGCTGTTATCTGAGACTGAAGGGAATGTTTTACTCAGTGATGATGCTGCTCACCCTCTGAGATGAATGATTGTTGGAAGGAGATCGGAGTTAGGATGTCCTCTAAAATTCAAAATTAAAAGCAGGTATTGATTGAGGATGTAGAACTGAATCAATGCTGATCAGCGAGGTTTCATTTCCACCTCTACCGATGCCTCCTCGACAGCCAGCTTCACCAAACCACTTCCTGTGTCCAGTCCATCATCCACTGCAAAAAGCTGACCGTTGTACTTGGTAAGACTTCTTGTGTTGAGAAAATATGTCTTGAAATCAAGTATTTTAACCAAGTGCAGTTGTCTTACTGCAATTCTTCTCAGTTTAAAAAGTCTGTTTTTCTGGATCTAGGATTGCTAAACTTAGCAATAGTTAGACTATTTTAACAATATTGTCAGTATAGAAATAGAAATAGTTTTCTATTTCGTTCTCTGAGCTTCTGGTCTCCTGTCCAATGTTTCAATCTACTTCAGATTCATCTATTATAGCCTTTTTACACATAAGAAACGATTTTATTGCTGGATCTGCGTCTCATTATAAAGCTTCTATCAGTGCAAGTCCTGCTCCCTCTTAACGAGCTCATCATTTGATCTCTCCTGATTAATGGCATTTCCTCTTTCAGTTGATAAGCACCTTCTATCTTTACCCTTCAAACTCCTCTGTTCTTAATCGTTTTTATGACTCCCTTTTTATCCTTTATTTTCACCCCATCCTAATGCAGATCGCGGACGTTCCACTATTTGCACGCTTAGATTTCTGCCTCAGTGATGGATGACTGTGGCGTTCTAAAAGATTCTCCCTCTCTTTTCTCTCCTTGGTCCAAACAAACATAAAATCATTCCTGACCCTTTATCTGTGTTTCAACAAGGGAACGAGATGTTGGATCAAACCTCTGTCATGAGGGAGGGGGGGGCAGCTGCTCTACAGAGCCGTCGTTCCTGTCAAACAGCCACACAGGACTATGTTTCTAAAAGAGCGTTATAGTTTAAACCATTCGAGTCTTATGGTGAAAATTAACTTGAACTTTTCTGAAAACTACAAAATGTTATAAATCTTCTCCCTTGTTGGAAAGTTATGATTAAAAATGTTTACCTTCAAAATTCAAGAGTCTTTATTATCTCCAAAGGGCAGTTTGTCATCCAACAACAGCAAAAACACATTAACACAACACACAGAGAGACAATAAATAAAATGACTACGACTAAGAAGTAAGACTTCTAATAACAGCAGGAATAAACGCGCTCTTGTTTCTATTTGTTCTGCATTTAGGGGCAGTGAATCTCTGACCAGATGGGAGGGGTTTGAGGATGGAAAGGAGGGAATCTGTGGGGCCTTTTAACAACATTCGAGGATGTTCCTGCAACCTATGTACACGTATAAACGATGCATTGCAGGTATTTACTATTTTTGAAAGAAGGTGCTTCAAACCAGCAAAAAAAGCAGAGCATAAGAACAGATTCGACAAAACATGAATAAAACATTCGCAAAAAAGTGACATCGAGGTAAAAATTCCTGGGTTTTCGATAAAAGAACATCATAAGCCTTTGTGCAGAGAGTATCTACTTGATTAATAATCGTGGTTTATCATCCATGATAGTACATGATAGTACAGGTTTATGGACACATGGAGACAGAAGAGCAGCAGTTCTCCTGTAGTCAGTCAACTTTGCTTGGTTTCTGGCACATTTACATTTAGACAGGAAGTCTCTAGAAACTCTGACCCTACTGGACCGTAGAAAGGATCACAGTGTCGTCTGTAAACTACTACATGTAACGTCCGTTTTACCAACAAACACACTCGTTTATTTACAAAACAAAGAGCAAGAGTGAAAGAAGACGACCCTGAGGCGACGCAGCGTCGAAGATGACAACATCTGACCAAACGTTGTTGACCTCAGTGACTGTTAGTCACAGCAGTATCAGCCAGGAGGGCCGACTGCTGCTGACCATTTGCTCAGTTAAAAGCAGGAATAAAATATGTAACCTGTAACCTTTCATCTTCTCATTGTTTATTTAGCATGAATGTACGGAGCTACATTTGTTACATTAAGTTTGTAAAAAAAAATGTAACTGAAAAAAAAACATTTCAAAAGATTAAACAAATAGATTTGAAACTGAAAGAAAATGCTTAAAACTATTTTTAGATTCTTTTTTTTATTATTTGAAACTACGAACCCTGTCAACTTTGGTATATGGAGCTAAAGTCAAACCAAAAAGTTTATTCAAAAAAGATTTTTTCCAAACTGTAAAAAAAAAACACTTTAAACTCAAAAGAAGTGTTTAAAATTACCTGTCAGATACATAATTATTTATTTTTTAATTTTCGAAACTGCTAGCCCCTCAGTATGGAGGCGGGGCTTATATGACAGGGGCTGTTGACTGACAGCTAACTTAGACCAGTGAACATTGTTAATTTGAAAAACACATAAACATAAAATATCAGTGATGTTTTAAAGACATGTCTGGTTCCTAAATATAACAACAGGGAATATTTTCTTCACCTAAACCATCAATCATTACCCCAAACCTCATGCTGAATAAGCCCCGCCCCCATACTGAGGGGCAGTCGTTTGAAGCTGTAAAAAAATATCAAACTGAAAACAATAAAAGGAATAAGTTTAAAATGTTCTTTTAAACATTATTTCCATTTCTAAATCATGTTTTTATTCAGCAACAGAAATGTTTTAGAACAAACTTTACTGATTTAGCTTCATATAACAACACCAACTGTTTATTCATGTCTATTTTACAGATCACTCTGCTCCCTCTGAATACTTGCCAACTTTTATGGATTTCTTGGAAAAGCAGAGGCGAGTCTGCTGGTATAATTTGTGCCAAGTAGCCCATAAAAATGAAAGACTGGTACAATAACATGCATTGATCCATACGTTGGTAGACAGAGGTCTTTATTCCCACCTTTCTCTCTAATACACACAAACCCAAACTCTGACAGATTTTCTAAGCTTCCGTTGAAATCTAAACACCCACTACATCTATCTCACACTCACACGACTACTTCAGGCTAAAAGAGGATTGCCAGTCGCTGTGTTGTTATCCATGCAAATTATCGCAAAGCCTATGTAAATTTGATAAGCTCCTCTCATTCAGACATTTAACGAATAGAGTTTAAAATGTAAAAAATGTGGAGCATGTCAGTGATGATAACAGATAGAAAAGAAAGCTCCAAGTGTGGGGAGGTGAGGCAGACTGCTGAGGTTTGCAATATCCAGCTTCTACAAGTTATTAAAACGCACAGGAAAGCTGTGGGTTTCCTGGAATGGGCCTCAGCAGACGGGCCCTTTGGTCGGGGCCCCGGCTACAACCTGGACCACCGAGCACTTTACCATTACTTTTATTTCAGCTCTTGGTATTTTCTGTATGATTCTGTTCTATACGGTTCCTTAATTCTTTTCTGCTTTTATATCCAGTTTGCTTTAATTCATTTGATTAGGAAAATCCACATTAATCAAAATCCCAACAATTCATGTCAGTGTAAATATGTAGCTATTAGCACAACAGCTAAATGGCATCCTTTGTCTTCCTGAGACAAAAGAGCACAAAAAACATAACATCTCACTATACAATTATCAGTACAGATCAAAGTACACAGACTCCAAAAAAAAGACAAATGATCAACAAAGGAAAATATTTACACAAGAAAATAACCCACAGACGCAAAAATAAAACTGGATGCTGAACATCTGCTAAAGGCAGTGGAAGACTTTATGAACGGGTTCATAACTGCCTTAGTGCTGGAACACCATTAAAAAATATTAATTGAGATGATTCAAGAGTTTGTAATGAATTAATCCCATTTGATCAGATTTTAATCCAAAACTGTTTATTCAAAAAATAAACAACCTTTTCAATTTAAAAGCACTTTTTACTAATTATTTAATTAACTTGAACGCATCAACACAAAAATGTATCGTTTCTAATCTATTATTTAGTTTATCCAACCATTACACCAGAGGTTTGAATATTACGTGAACATTATTTATAGTAGAAGTGCCTTCATTGAAAATGGTCAAATTTCACCCCATAAAATACTCTTTACCAGTTTAACATCCAGCTATGACAGCAGAGCTTTCAGAGATTAACATTTTCTGTTCAACATGAAATATTTACTGCATCTAAAACATAGACACCACTGAGGATAATTACTTATCCTTTCAACAAAGACAACCAATCCATTTTACCACTGACTGTAGCAGGGACTTGTTGAGTTTTTAGATCTTCTAGAATCTAGATGAATGCAGGGGATGACCTGGAAAGCACTGTTTCAGGGATCTTCCATTCATCAGGAGCCACAGGTTCCTGAGGGCCTATACTATCTGAAGAGCAGCAGTCGTGGAGGCAGAGTTTCTGCACAAGAACAAACCCTCTCTGTGAGAACAACAGCAGGTCAGCTCTCCTGGACCCAAAACCAAAAAAGACCCTGAGAGATGTACTGTTCAGACAGGAGGATGGATACCCAGACCTGGAAAGAGAGCAGCACTGCTTTAAGAGGCTAAAAGGCTGATTACTCGATCATGGGAGGTTTTAAAACTGATAACCTGGACTTGTCTCCTTGGAGGAAACTGCTAGCTGTGCCTAAAGTCCAGGGGACGAGTATGAACATGTCTAAACCTCTGTGACAGCGAGCAAAGTCCCGTCCTGCATGTGATGGTTGAAAAGGATCCACAACTAGTTTAACATAATGGGCTAAATATGAGTATATAAGTAGGAATATATATTTATGAATCACAAACAGCAATTTTATAACAAAATTAGAACAAAATGACTTCAATAATCATATGTCCTTTGTCATATTTTTCTCCATGGAGGTCGCCATTTTCTCCCCTGTGCAATGCATGCTGGGTAGATGATGTGGTTAGGTCTGACAGAGCACAGGAGGGCGAACATTAGCAGAGCTGTTTTAGTGTAATTTTAATGAGCTGTTCTACATGAGATGAAATAAATGATCATTTCTGTGATCCACTGTTTACTGTAGAAGTTACAGCTAGCGCTATTAGCAGAGGCTAACCTGAGGTCTATATATAAGGAAGGACTGTTTAAAGTGACACTGTGCATCTTTCAGTCGTTGTAACTCATCATTCTAATCTATCTGAGAAAATGTTTCGGCCCTGATGCTAACTGCTAATAACTGCAGTTAGATACTGGAGCTCTTTGTATCATAGCTCTCGATATGGCTTAGCATCTCCTAGCAACAGTCACACAAACAACAGCTTCTTCTGCCAACTCTCCCCTCTTTAGAAGGATGGAGCAAGCACTGCAGAACCTAGCATACGTCATTTACCCAGAATCCAATGCAGTGCAAACAACACCGCAACATCCACGTGACTAAAATGTATTTGTATTTATAAAAACTAAACAGCTTACAGCATTTTTTACTATACTCTGTTTTAATTAAAAAACACTAATTCTCAAATAAAGGCTGTTGTCTGCTTCAGAATACAAACTTATTTAGTATTATGTCCTCATTACAGAGAGCAGAACCAGTTCTATGGGGCCCAAACTGGACCTGGTCTAGAACCGGCTGAAAATCGCTTCAAATATTCCTAAACTGGATCTACTCCAACATATTACCTGGAATCCTGCTTAAAATGTTTGAAAGCCTTATTCCATTGGTTATAATCTGGGCCTGCATTATGAAACATAACAATCTCTAGCTACTTTGGCCCCTAGAGACAACTAGGGGCCCCAAATAATCCATTGTTTGGTGATGTATGTATGAGTTCTGATATAAATATGACAAAACTTCCTATTGTGTGATAAAATTATTAATTTTTTACATCAAAATATATGAAATCATGTAGAAATCAGATCAGACAACGTTGTAATCTGTTTTTCCTCCATCCATTGTGTGAAGGTGCACAGAGACATGTTTTATTTGTTTGTTTTTAATCTGGTTAATTTAATCAGCTGTGCTGCAGGACACACACACACATACAGGCAGAGAGTGCAGACAGTGGGATGAGTGAAATGAATGAGGTGATATTTCTAAATATTTGATGTTTATACTTTAGATTCTGGGTAAAATAAAGACTTTCCAGGTAAACAAGTAAACGTCCAATTAGCCCGAGTCAGGAGTCTCAGAGCGTTTTTCCAAGTCAAATCCACCCCAGTCCAAGTCATGTGACTCCAGTCCCCATAAAGTCATACATGTTGTTCTTGTCCTCAGCAGCTTCCACATCCTCTAACATCTTCAGAACCGAGAGCAGCATCAACTTTGAAGGCAGCCATATTGGACCTAGATCTTCCAGAACCCACAGTGACCCGGATGATGGTTCGGTTCCATCATCTGACATCCAGGCAGCTTTCTTACAAAGTAGCACCACACCCCCCACTCCCCATTCACACTGCAGGGCCATTGAACGCGCGCGCGCACATTCATCATGACCTGCCAGCATCTGTCGCCTCGCGCCATCTCCGTTAAAGCGGCGGAACAAACCCGGGATGACACGTGTGCGCGCCGCCTGCGCGCGGCTACAACAGCCCGAACGGCACAGTGCGCGTGCGCGGACAGAAGTCTCTCACACACACAGGAGCCAAAGCTGCAGGTGCTTTCCACTCAGTACCACGCACCGTGCGTGCACCGTGCACGCGCACTGCCAGTGATATGTGCGCGTGAGGCACAAAGTGCAAAAGATTGAAAGTGACTCCAGCTATCAGCTGCTCACATCACCACGCGCCCACATCCACAGACACGCGCAGCTCCTACCTTCATCCTCGTGGATCCGCTGCAGGCAGAAAGTCAGGTTCCTTCTCCAACCTGGCATCCTGCTGAGGAAGAGGAGGAGTCCAGCTGCTGAAGATGAGGGGGATTCAAATGATAAAGAGGAGTGATGGTGATGATGGGGAGGGGGGTGGGGGACTATAGATCCAGCCCGGGGGAGATGATCGCGGGAAGCAGAACCCACTCAGAACATTCCACCCAAGACTCCTTCCTCCTCCTCTCTGTTGGTTGTAAACGCTGAGCCGCGGACAGTTTCTGTGACAGTCGGTCCCGCTGCGGCAGCAAAGCTCCCTCCACCTCACTGACTCCCTCTCACTCTCAGACCAGCACTTTTCCCTCTCTAACTCACTCTTCAGTCCCTCACTCTGTTCACTACCTTTACTTTCCTCCCTCTCTTTGCTGTGGATTTTTTTTTCTCCATCTCAGTTCAGCCCCGAAGACCTCAAAGATCAGATGGAGTCTTTTCTGTCAGGAGAACTTCTGGATCAGACCAAGTTCAGCAGAACTAAAGGATCACTGTGATGCATGAATGATTTGGTGAAGATTCACTGCGCTAATCTGGAGTGCAGGTCTAAAACGGCCCGACTGAAAATTGAAGACAAACAAATTGATATAATAAGACTTTACAGACTAAGAAGAAGTTGTTATTTGTGCAAAAATTATAAATAAACAGCAGCTGAGTCTAGCATGGAGGCTAAATGCTCATCAGACGCTGATGATGCTTATTACTCCAGTTTGTTGTTAGTCAAGAGTAAGATCACCGTATGATAGTGGCTCTCTGCCACTATCATACGGTGATCTTATCATATCTTAACCCTATATAGCGTATAAATTGGTACCATTATCCATTATTAGCACCATCATCCAATATGTAAACAAACAAATATATATATATATATATATATATGTTTGTATCAGTGTGCACTACTCCAAAAAATGAAAGCAACTGCTTTGGTGTTCATGAAATTAACAACAGGTTCACTAGAGGGGCAACAACAAGACGACCATCAAACAGGAATGGTTTTACAGCTGGAGGCCACTCACAGTTTTCCCCTCCTCATCTTTTCTGACTCTTTTTCACCAGTTTGGCGTTTGGCTAGGGTCACTGTCGCTACTGTTAGCATGAGG
>JAUZNJ010029181.1:0-15586 GCA_034780135.1 Jordanella pulchra | reverse complement strand
AGAGGGCTCCAGCCCAGGAGACCCACGGCGCACTCTGCTGGAGGGAAGATGGAGCAACAGGCTCCGGATCCCAACAGCTTCATCGCTGGGTAATTGCATGTGAAATAATGCTTTCCTGCTTTTAGTGTATTTCTTTTTGTCTAAAATGGTTAAAAAAACAATCTCCAAACGTTTTTGTTTCTCTCCCTCTCTGTGAACATGAGTCCAACGGGGGTCTGGGGTGAGCACCGAGGAAAATCGAATAGGAAGTGGGAAAGAGCGTAGCTGTCTCCTGACCTTTTTTTTAAAAAAATGGTAGAAACAGCGGCTGCACGGTGGAGCAGTGGTTAGCGCTGTTGCCTTGCAACAAGAAAGTCCTGGATTCGGTCCCGGCCCGGGGTCTTTCTGCATGGAGTTTGCATGTTCTCCCTGTGCATAGGTGGTTTCTCTCCGGGTACTCAGGCTTCCTCCCACAGTCCGAAAACATGACTGTTAGGTAAATTGGCATCTCTCAGTTGTCCCTAGGTGTGAGTGTGTGTGTCCATGATTTGTACATCTTTGTGTGTCTATGTGTTGCCCTGCGACAGACTGGCATCCTTTCCTGGGCGTCCTGTCCTTACGCCCATAGTCTGCTGGAGATAGGCACTGGCCCAAACGCGACCGTGACAGATGGAGCGGGAGAAAATGGATGGTAGAAACAGCTGAATTGGAATGTTTACAGGTTTTCTCTAACAGCCCTAATTGCACCTGTAGCTAGTTTTTACCAGCTACCTAAACTGGAAATGAAACGACCTGCCAAACGAACTTCATTTTGAATATTTTGTCTTATTATTCTCAATAATTATATTACAAACCTAAAAATTATAAAAGTGTAAAAGAAAAAAAAAACTTAGCTTTATTTCATAATTTTTGGCAAGTGTGCTGACATCTTGGCAGCCAGTTGGATAATTTGGTAATAACAGCTATATCTCAAAACTGTAAAATACTTTAGAAAGCTGTTATGTTGGAAGATGAAGCTGAAGGGATACTTGAGTATCCGGATCCCATTTCTTATGCTTTCGAGCCATTTGGCCATGTGGTTCAAGCTACGATAAGGAGAGAAGTGGAGCCGGTTGTGGAGATTATGTAGAGCAGATGGCTTTTGAGTCTCGCAAACATGCTCTGACTGTCTTTTACAGCCTATAAGCTGTACTCTACTGACCGGCCAACACTCTGACAGCAAGTCATCTGCATCAATCTATTGTGATGACAAGGTAAAAAAACACGCTAAGAAAGCAGAGCCGAGAGGGGCAAAGTTATGTTGGCAGGTACTGAGTCATCAACTATGACCCAACTCCAAACAAACATCCATCACTTCTTTGACTTTATCCCTAGTCTCTTATTTAACAAAGATTTTTTATACTGTAGCTCAAATAGCAGCCATCAGGATGAACATACCTCTGCAGCACAGAGACCCTTAGCCAGAGGTCACCACACCTGGTCCAAACCTCAAAGAAATTAGCTATTTCTTATCACGATTCCCCATTTCCATGGCTCTCCATCTTCATCCTGTGGGCTTTATTCTTGAAAAGCATTTACTGGATGCTTCAGTGAGTCTGCTTTGGTGTCCTTCAGGGCCAGCTTGGCTTCCTCCTGAATGTCCACCTCTTGGCACAGCAACCTGAATATGCTTACCTTCGTTATATCTAAGTTTGTATAAACCTTGGTATAAAAAATGTCATATCATTTTTCTGATTGCTAAAATTATCATTTTTTACAAGCCCAATTTTGTGTTGTTTCCCCTGGTACTTGGTGTGTATGCATCATGCGTGACGTGTGTGGGCCGAGCACCGGCAATGGGAAAATAATTTAGTTAAAGTGGTACGAGTTTTGTAAGGGCAGGCCTTAAAATCTTAATTTAGAGTTATCAATAATGCTATCTATAGATAGAGCTGCATAAAATATTACCTGTGGTTCTGTTGCATATTTTTTGAATGCAATAGGAAAAGTACCCGCTTATTTTCCATCTTAAGCACAGCATGTTTATCAAGATGATATGCTTTTATCTAATTTCCTAAACATAAGTAAAACAGTCAATTACTTCTCTTAGAAATAGATTACAACATCCTGTTTTCATCGCTAAGAATAGATTAATAAATTAATTGCAAAGCAAGCATGAAAAAAATTAAACACATATTTCGTTATTTACGATTGTTTTTATGAATGTCCCACACATTTTCTAACTTATTGATCTTGGCCAAAGTTACAAAAGGTTTAGGCACCATAGGGCTGAAACAAAAAGTCCTTATGATTAACAGAAACAGCTCAAATTCATCAGTGTGTGCATAATTGATATATATGTCATTCACTTAATAAATATAGTTACTAAAAATAAGTACTATTTTCAATAATATTAAAGCTTATTAAGATGTACTTGCAAAATCATAAAAATGCAAGAGAAAGTGTAGCTTCACATTTTCTTCTCTAGATGTCAGTATGCACCTGGCTCAGAGCTGAAAGCTCTCAGCTTGATATAAAAAAGTACTGTTTTTTTATTGCAGATTCACTATGTTTGAATCCCAGCCTTCAGAAGGTCGGTGAATTTAATTCTTATATGCTGTTGAGTTGACTTGTTACTCCAACTTTTAAATTTAGAAAAAAACTCTTCTATGAATTAGTTGTATCTCATATCATGAGTAACATTCCAATAAAGAGATCAAATAATGTACAGTTTATGCTACATAGATTAAGAACTGTTAATATATTACTTTAAGAGGTAACAAAATAATAATTTGTTGTGCTTGCAGTGAGTTTGAAAGCAACACAGGACTGAACCTTTCACTGATTGATACTTTGTTCTTTCCTGTTTCGTTTGAGGCATGAACAGAAGTGTTGTGTTTAGTGTTTGTTGTTAATCTCATTCCTGTACAGAACTCTACAGCTAGGATCCTCAGAGTATTCAAAGCTGGGAATTCAGACTTTGTGGCTGCAGCCTGTGCAGAGACAGATAGGCCCGCCTGTTTTATATGTAAAGCTTCAACTCAGAAAGCACAGCCCATAGGGTCCCCTACACAACTAATGTGTTAAAATAAAACTTTTGCAGCTTGGCCCTACTGTCTAAGCTGTTTTGATGTGGGCTGCACAAGGGATGCCTACAACACTAAGCGAGCTGAGTTTGACCCTTTTGTAATAAAACAAATGTATGTTCTCTACACAACTGACTGTGGGTTCATTTGGAGAGTAGCAGACATATCTACTTGATTCTACATCATTTTGTCCTATTCTTCTTAAGAACCTCAAATAGTTTGTCTATTATAACCAGTGCTTGTAAAATAGATAAAGTGCAAATGTCATAACATGTTAAAGCCCAAAAATCCATACACACTGAAGGTATAAAAGATGCATAACCATATTTGATCTCTATTTATTTAGTTTTTTTCAAATGAAGATAAGGACTTTAAAATACCTTTAGGAATGAAATATGCTGAATGGAGAGTGGCTTCATGAGCACAAGGGAATGAAGGTGAAAATGAAATTTCTCCTGAAAAGAGTGATGTAGGATAAGGATAAAGTTCAGAGAAGCTAACAACACTTTTTCCCCCCTATGATAATATTTTTTTTATAATAGATCTGAGGAAAAGAAACAATCCAAACTTAAAAGAAAAGAGCACTACCCAGTTAAAGCCGTCGCTAAAAAAGATAGCTTGGGTCAACAAGAGCTAGACAGCTAGTCTACTGAGATGACCACAGCTGTGTTTATCATATTAAAAATAATTTTGTATTTTTTTTAAGTTTGCACACCAATACTTAGCTTCTGCTGATGTCTTTAGATGATGTTAGATGATCGTGACAAATAATCTTGAATGTGTAGTCACCATAACTAGCTTAAGTTAATAATTATTAAATGGAGTACTGTGTAGTAACGAATTTAATGAGTTAAACAAGGATTGATTATGTTAAAAAGTGAGACATGTAAAACCTCTTCATGGTTATTCTAGAGACTGTAGCGTTTGGTGAAACATGCTGACATAGACCGGCCCAAGTTGACTTAAAAATGTTGATATATGTAGCACAAATGACCTTAAACTGAATCCCTACCTGCTGTTTTTGTCAGAAGAGGCCATTTGTCATTTTGGTGAATTACAATGGGGTTTGTTAGGTCACACTTGAGAAGCTATAACTTTTTTAGTCTTTGGAGGAAATTGGAGCCAAGGTTCAAGGCTCATGAAATCATGGATGTTTACTCATTTTCTACGGCCTTGTGGCTTTAAATATATTTTTCAAGTTCATACATCAGAGTGAAACTGATCACAATTAAAGAAAATTGGTTTTAAAAACAATAAAACGTGTCCCTAACATAGATGATATGGATCATTTCCTTTTCTTTATTTCTTTATTATTAGAGTTACCATATTATCATTGAGTGACAGAACAGGATAATCCCAAATATAAGATGCTAACTTTGATGTGCATAGAAGCTCAGTGACTTAACTATTAACGGTATAATTAAATATAATAATAGAGCCAATAATAGTCTCTTTGCTTCTCATCCTCTATCTACACAGCTGCAGTAAGTGGCTCCATTTTAGCCACTCTGGCACGCTTTTATTGCAAATGAGTTGATTATCATTAGGACAACATAGCTTATGGAGCACAGATAAATACACAGTCCAAGGGTTAAACAGAAATGACTATATGCTGCTCTACAAAAGGTCTTTTTAGATTAAAATGTGGTGTTTTTTAAAGATTCATGCTGATCTGCTCAAAAACAAGAGTGGCATTTACAATATAACAAAACAATTAGAAAAGCTTCATTTACCAGTGTTTCATCCATTTATTCTTATTAGTTGTGCAATGTAACATTTTATCACCATAAACAAAGAACAAGAAAGACCCACACTGTCTAGTTACGCTATGTTGTCGAGTAATTTCCAGAGACATGTGACATTGCTTCGACTCTTTATGCAAATAGCTTCTCTTTGAAGAATACTTTAAAAATATATAATTTAACAAGGTGTTCTAAGGCTGGGACCTAAAAGAAAAAAAAAACTAAAAAGAGATTGTATATCTGAAACAGTCTGATGACAGGAGGAGGGAGAAAAATAAAAAGAGAGATGAAGAATAATTGAGGTAGGAATAGGATTGTAACAGCAAGGTGTTTTTTTTTCTTTAATTGAAGTGGCCAGAAATGTAAAATGAAATTGGATGCTCTGGGCAAATTGGTGGAGAGCATGCTTTGAATTCAATGTAACAAATAGGTATGATTTTTGGTTTGCAGTACAAAACAATGCAAATATCACAGTCCTCTCCACTGGCTGCCTGTTATTCCACATAATGAAGCCGCCTTTCCAATCAAGCATTTTTAGGCAATCAGGCTGCTGCTAGAGGCATTTCAGAGGTTGTTTGAAGATTGAAACAGAACTTGACAAGCAGACTCGCTAATAAAAAAGCTAGACCCTCCACATACTTTTACATGGTGTTGGTCTTTTCTTTATTAGAGTCAGATAAAATTACCACACCTCTAACAACCTGTTTTGTTATCATTTCTCAGTTATTTTCTGAACGCTTGATGTAATGTTACTCAAGGCAAAATGTTTGTGACCAGGACAGATAGGAAAAGATGATTTAAAATCTTTAATTAACTTTTAAAAATGAAACCTGATCATTTTTATGTGTTTACATCTAAGTTTCCAAATTGGTTATTCGTATAATTTAATAGAGAGCTATCATATTACTCATGCTTGTTTGTCTCGACTTATCTTGGACTGGGGTAATGGGAGCAACAGTCTTGACAGAGACTCCCAGACTACCCTTAACCCAGAAACCACCTCCAGATTCTCTGGCTAAGTACACACTGCAGCCTGAAGTGACCCAAATCTGATTTTCTTACTAATATGCAACCTGTATCTGATCCTGTCATGACAATCTGAAAACACAAATCCAATTTTTTCAAATGCAGCCAAGTCCACTTGGTTATGTAGACCTGAATCCAATACATATCTGATCTTTTCAAATGGTACCTGTGTCATATTTATCCAACCTGTACATCCTTGAAACTCAACAAGGGTCATTATTCTTTGCTACACAGAAGCAGGACAAACAACCATACAAGTCACATATATTTGAAAATGTGAACAGCTATGCAAAACAGTCAGATTTCACAAATAATCAGAATTAAGCTTTTATGCATGCAGTGTGAAGAAGAATCTGCTAGAAGCCTGAGGGCCAGCTGAAAGACATAGGCTATGTTCACACTGCAGACAAATGTGGCCCAAACCTGATTTTTATGCCCTGAAGTAACTCAGGTAAGATTCTTTCATGACTGTGTGAAAAAGCCAAATGTGACTGCGGTCTGAACAGCCAGTTGATCCTTATCGGAATTGGTATGACGATGATGTCAGTCTGTACTGATAGCATGGGGAAGGAAACAACTACAAAAAACATGGAGGACAGTTTAGACTGAGGTGTACAGCGGAGGGGCAACAAATTTTTGGGATTGATAAATATTTCCAGAAAACACCTAAAGTACCTTACTACACTGTGCCAGCAATATGAACAAACGTCCTCCTTTTCCCATCAGCAAAGGTAGATGTGAGGTAGAACACAAAGTCTAAAAGTTAAGACCTACTTTCTCTCTTACAAGTTAATATTTACAGAGCAGCTGCTTTTCTTTTTAAGCTAATTTCTAAGTCCTGGAAATCTATTTTTTGTCCTCTGTTCTTTGACATTTTTTCAGGCTTCCAAAGTAGTGACGAATTGTGACATCATTAAATCGGTGGCACACAGACAGGGAGAGGCGGCTTCGCTTTGAAGGCAACTTTATATTTTTATTTATTTATTTATTTATTAGTTATTTATTTATTTATATGTTTTTGATAATCTGGTTCGTGTAAGTTTGAAAAAAATGAAAAGGCAGAGGAAATTTGTTGGGGGTAAATATATTTCCACAGCACCAGTGTCTTTTTTGTATGTTTGTTTGTTTACACAATTTTGACTTGGTTATTAATTTTTTTTAGTTCCCTGTTCTTCAACGTGACCATCTGCATCCCTAACCAAATAATGATGCTATGCATAAATAAAAAAAAAGGCAGAGAAAATTTCTGTATTTCAATAATTCAACCCCCCAAAAAATCAGTTTTTTAACAACCAACATCATCCTCTTGCTGTCTTTAGATCCACTCTACAACCTCCCATAACCCTTAAACAGGCAGAGGTGGAAAATAAGTTACAAAAATAATATAATGTTATCACTCATCTGTTTTTGACCCCAAGAAATATATTTACAGATTGAAAATAATATATATTCATAATTTTTGGATATTATAAGTTGTATCTCCCAGGATAGCTTGCCCTATTAAGATATAAACAGAACCCAAATGACAAACATATTAGTGTTTGATTTTGTAAAGAGAAATTATATATTGTTGTATTCTCTTACCATTAACATAACAAATAGCACTTTTCAAGTTGCTCTCATTGATTGCTTACCAGTCTCAGAATGTAGAAAATAATCAGTAAAGTACACAAGATGACTCAAACTAGATAGTGTTGTCAGGAACGCCAGTTCTTTGGCTTTAACATTACAAAAAACAGAATACGCATTCTGACGATGTTTATAACCCACTTATTCTGCTGTTAAACATCCAAAGAACATAGTATTATTCAATCTGCAGAAAAATACTAACCAGTTGGCCAAACATTGTAAGTCTCTCATTTACTGTCTTGCAACCACTTTGAAAAATTTTTTTTTAATCCCTGTGACATCTTTATACTTCCCCCTCTTCCATCTTTTGTCTTGTGAGTGTTCTTTTATGCCTCTCCCTCTCTAGCTCTCTGTCAACAGTTGATAACACAATTCAAATGAAAACAGTCGATCTCCAGCTCATTCTCGGGGGGGCTGTTAAACATTTCCTTGATTTAGCTCACCTACACCAATTTCATTCTCCACCTAGGCTCAGTAAATAAGCTCTCTGGTTTTATTCTCCATTATGTGTTTCTATTGTAACTCTGCCTGTCCTAACATATCGGTGAAGGTTCTCAGTCATCCAGGTCATGGTCAAGCTAGGAAAGTTCAGTTTAGGCAACTCGGCGTGTAGTTTTCTAGTTTTTCCAGTTGCCTAAACTGGACTTTCCTAGCTCTGCCTGTGCTCCATCTCCTTTTTTCCGTGGGCATGATCTGTACATTTTTGTCATCCTTTTCATTAAACCTTCCCACTCCTAGCCCGTTTGCATTTTGTTTTGACTTCAACCTCACAAAACACAACAAAATCCCTAAACATTTACCTTAAAAATCTCGGTCAAGGGGTTTATCTTTTGAAAGAAAAACAAATCTCTGTTTTTGGTTACATTTTAATAAAAGAAAAATTTACAAAGTGATCCCTTCTTATAAGTTATTTGAAAAATCTAAATTTAAGCTACCAAACATTCACTGGGAGATTGTTGCACTTCCACTATCACATTCAGTTGTAGCAGAACAGGAAGCACCATTTGTGAGCACCATTTGTGAGTGTGCAACAGATAATTAGAAATAAGCAAAAATTAGATATGAACCATATGACAAAAGCAAGACTCAGAAGGAGCAATAAATATTTTTCTTCATAAAGGCATCTCATCACAAAGCAAAGGGAACTTAGGGATAAGTCTCTTGTTGGCACTATACAGGCGGAATAAGTTAAGATAAATAAAGAAAAATAAAACTAAGGGGAAACTTTTAAAGCCAAACAGGTTTATACAGTAGTCATCAACCTAAAACCTTTATTTTGAAAAAAAAAGAAAAGTATTGCTTGGATAGTAATTGTTTTGGAATAACTGTTTTCGAAAAACAGAAAGTAAAAGGATCAAGATATAGAAAAGGCGTGAAATCGTAATTAAAATCAGTAAGCTGCTAAAATGATTATAGTCCATCCCTAAAATACAATTAATGTCACTGTGAAACCTTGTGATTGACCAGTCCTGTAAGGGTATGCTCATTCCTTGGCTGCTGCACAACATCAGCATACTGTACACATATTGGTGGATAGTGGCTACAGAGATAAGATAAAACACGGTGTTATGATTTACTTCCTTTTTTATACATTACACGTCTTCCTATCACATCACCATGCCATCCAGTTGTTGAATTTCCTGGTACAGTCTGCTATCCAAAGATTGTCTGTTATTACAGCTTTTAAGAAATGAAGAACAAGAAAATAAGAGCTCTGTTGATCAAAGAAGAATGATGTGATGCTGTGCTACTAGATTTGACTTTAACTTCTATTTAAACACTTCAAATTGTTACATGAAGTCATGCTGCTGTTAGTTAACAACTAAATGCAAATAATTGTCTACTTTTGCTACATGTTGGTTCAGGCAAAGTGACTCCTGCAAAGTCAGTAATTCTATATACTGTAACTGAAAGGGCTTCCCTAGGAGATAACTTAAATTGTGTGAATAATTGCAGCTAGGTGTAGGATATGGCCAAAATTTATTTTTCTTATACATTTCTTAATTTCAGTCAACACGATTCATTATTGATATCCATGTAGAAAAAATAAAAGCCTTAAAAAGACAGCCAAGCATGCCCACAACAGATGTCTATACAAACCTATGACAAATAATTTGCAATGTTTATAAAAATTCACCAAGATTATTTAAGAAATATTAGCTTTAAAAAACAAAAACACATAAAACTACATGAAAACCTGGAGCATCAGTAGGTGACAAATGCTGTATTTATAGATTTTAAAGTATATTCAAATATCAGAAACAATTTAATGAGTATTTATTTTTTGTTTGTTTTAAATTAGATCCTGGAGTAGAAAACTGTAATTGTAACACTGACAAAAAAACAGGGGCTCAAAAAAAGCTTAGACTCCAAATGGATGACAGAAACAATTCGTGTGTATGAGACTAATGGAGAAACAGGATGAAATGACATTTTTTATATCTACGATCACCTTGGGGGTAGTTTTTGATTTTGTACTTACCATACAATAAATATGCAAGGTTTATCTTTTAAATTAACCTTGGTGTTAGGGAATAATTAAAGTAGGTGGAAAGGTGAGGTGTCTCCAAAGATCAGGAAACTCAACTCAGGCTGTGTTGAATGGGTGGGTCTGTGTTTGGATGGCCTAGCCATAAGGCATTTGTCCTTTATTCATCTATGGTACGTCTACAAAACTTTGGTATCTTAAAGATTACTGTAAACTTAGAGAAAGACATTGCAGGAAGTCTGTTTCTCAGAATCTGGTTCTGAGACCAATACATCCAATAACTTTGAGCAGTGGTTACAAAATGAAGCTTCTTGGCCTGCTGTTCAAAGAAATAAGTACAGCGGGCAGTAAAAGTAAACTGTATCTGCTTATCATATCTGTGTCAAAAATATTATCAGGTTTTCAGAGTTGCAACCACATGAGTCAAGAAGGCCTAAACTATGTCAGCAGATGACTTTTACCAAAGAGAATCCCCTCAGTCTTGTTTTAAGTTAAGTTTGATCAGTGTTTTGACATTCCTTAAACATGTCCAACTTGTTGAATACGAATTGCTTTTAGCAGGAGATACATTTGGATGTTGTCTAAAAAAATGCGAATGACAGATCATATTTTCGATTGGAAGGAAGTGACTCAAGAGGTGATTCTTGTTGCTTTTGCACCATTTCCTTCAAAGTTTTTACCTCCACTCAACTTTCCATTATACATGATTGTGTATGCCACTTTAATGTTGTATTAATACTAAATTGTGAAGTTGAAGAAGAATAATACATGGCTTTCCAAAATAGTTTGCAAATGAAGACATTCATCCCCTCTTACCATTTAATTCTAAATATCATCCATTGAAATAAACTGCCCTACAGAAGTGGCCCAATTGGTAAACATAGGCCAATGCCTTAAAACCTTATTTCATCATAAAATTAGCTGCTCTTTAGAGATCATTAGTAATGAAATAACAATTATAAGAAACAGGGAACACACCAGAAAGATGCGTGACACAGTTCAGATTTTTAGTTGTAAAATATTCTCAATTGTGCACTACAACTTTGATGGTTAATTACAACAAACAAACAAACAAACAACATAAAAAACCCATTAAAATAAATAAACCTTTAAAAACACTGAATTTGGGGATTGGAAAAACCAAACTTTGTTGAGGAAGAATAGTTTTCTTTTGCACTGTGTGCCAGCTGCTGAAGACAGATGCTTGAGCCATATTTGTCCGTTTTTGATATCCAAACATGAGACGAGCCACATGCAGGGTTAGATGGGCCATTCAGGAAAGGTTGATCCCCTTTCAGTGCTTTGCCAGTATCCCTGCTTTTTGTGAAATGCAATCCATCACATAATGTCTGTTGCCTGGGGGCTCTCATCCTCTTCCCCAACCCATATGCCCACACACTACCAGTGCCACATCACTACCGCAAAGTGCATATGACATGCTTTGATGCAGCAACACTAACTTATTATGTGGTCTTTCCCTTCTTCAAATAAGAGGCAAAAGACACCCTGATTTCCCCCTGTTAGTTTTTCTTTATTTCTCCTTCTATTATTCCTCCACTTAAGCTGCAGTTCCTGCTTCAATGAACTCAAAGTACAGTACATTACTGGATCTGCCCTGAAAGCTACAGGCTACAGCACTTATTGCAATATTAGAGACCAAGAGCAAAAGGATGGAGGGAGACGAGGGAAGCAGAAGATAGAACCAGTCGGGCAATCCCAACTATGGCGTAATTTTATAACAATATCGGACCTTCACCAGTCTATATCCTCAGATTCTGGGGGGGGAGTAGGGGGGGGGGAGTAGGGTTTAGGGTTTTGTGTGTGAGGGAGGGAGAAAGAGAGAGAGAGGAGATTAGTCCCATCACTCAATAAGAGAAGGCGTGCACTTGTGTGCTGCGTCGTTTGATGCTCTGCTCGGTTCCCCCCAAGCATTCAGAGGGGCTTTGTCAGAGACTGGGGTGGGCAAATCAAAGCCACTAGGAAGAGATTCTTTTTGCGGGAGGAGTCGAGGTCGACTTTAGTGTATGGAAGACCTGCCGAGTGCGCTGCGCAGGTCAGCAAAGCCGCACCGCTGCACTTTGGATAAGTCGCCCTGCGTTTCGCCAAGACGCGTCGCTAATCCGCGTCCTGCACCGCTTCAAAAAGCTAAACTCAGTGGCATGAATTGTTTCGCCTGTCAGTATAGGTGACTCCAGCGCCCTTATTTTTTTCATTGTTGTCCGTTACTGGAGTATTTGAGGGTGGCAGCGAAAACTAGAAACTCGCAGTGTGCGCACACAAGGGGGTGTTAGTGTCAAAGATGCAGGTGGGTCGGGGCTGCATGGGTTCCAGCGCTTGGTTTATCTGGCTGCTCTTACTTTTCTCAACTCTGAACATCAGGGTAACTGGAGTTAGAGGCACCCACCAAAGCATCCCCCCTTCAGTGTAAGTAGTTCAATTTACTTTTCCTCAAACTAGCTCTTTTCAAAGCAGTACCAGATTAGACTTATTTCACGATTCGCTTTTCTTCTTTGTTTCTCCTTTGGATGCAAGTTCTCTGTTCCGTCACCACGTGTTTAATATGGCACATAAAAAAATCCAACATGCTTAAATGACATGCAATAACTGTTAAACTATGTGTCATTTTTAGAGAATGTGCCACTATGTAAAGTAAATCAAAAACAACTTTAAAAAGCTTCTTTGCTTCTGCTTTATTTGGTTAGATTTGTTTTTGTTTCACCAATTTTATAATTTCTTACTTTTATTGCTCTTGTACATGCATGTAGGGTGAAGCTCTGGGCTTCTGCATTTGGTGGGGAGATGAAGTCCATCTCTGCAAAGTACTCTGGCTCCCAGCTGCTGCAAAAGGTTTGCTGATTTACCTACAGAGTTAACAAGCTGTAAAATGGGTGCCAAAACCTTTAATATCAAAAAGGTCTGTTAGTCAAATGTCTTTTGCAACAGCAAATAATATTAAGATTTAAATATAAAGTATCTCAAACTTCTACGAAACACAATTTACAACTGATAAAAAAATGTTTGGTCAGCTGGTTCAAATTGACATAGCTGTTAGTGTAATAGTAATATTACACCACCTTGAACACACACACACACACACACACACACACACACACACACACACACACACATATATATATATATATATTTATATATATATATATATATTTATGTGTGTGTGTCTGCATGAATGTATATAAGAAGCATTTATCTGTAAATTCAAATCTCTAACCACTTGTGAACAGAAACAATTTGAGTTTGTAGCTTCTAAGATTTTCACCTCTTAACATTTGAGTACCTGTTCTTTTTAGCCACTTCAGAATCGGTAATGTGTGTCAGCATTGTAGGCACAGATTTAAAAGCCTATTCAAAACATTTGCCATTTAAATAGATGTCAGCTTTAAAGCACTCTGGCAGATCTGTTCAAATACACACTCACACACATATATTCATGCGCATTCACAAATTACAGTTAGGAAAAGAGCAAATTTTATTGCTATCCAGCAGTGTTTCCTTTAATTCCATCCTCCTCCTCTTATCTACCTTTTTTATCCCGCTTTGCAGTCTTTTCTTGTTACTGTTCCACAGTGTTTTTTGGCATTAATGCAGATTTTGAGTGTGATGAAATGCAAATTTGTCTAATGGAAGGTCAGCGGAGGAAGCTGGAGTTAAAACTGGCTAATGGAAAATTAGTAGATGAAAGGCCAAAATGGAACTACCCTGTGAGTGGGCATTCAGATGTAGGGCCTGGGGTTCAAAGCACTCATGAAAGCAAGAAGCATCTCAAGGCATGCAAAAGGTTTGACATGATGCATGGACAGGACCTGCATCTTTCACTTACATTTGCCAGCAGGCACAGAGAATCAAAATTCCACTTCACTTGCACAGTGCGTATGGTCATGAGGACGTGTTGCATATTCACAAGCACAGTCACCCACATGCATGAGCATCAGTAAGTGATAAGGCAGATGAGTGGTGTTATCTTTTTGACGAGAGAAAAATAGACAGTTCACCCCTCTCATCTTTCTCTGCCTCTAAAAAGTAGATAACTCTCCCACAGAGTGACAACCTTCTTGTGAAATGCAAATGAGGACCATGGGGTTAATTGAGTGAAGAAAGGCAGAGGGCCACTTTGTCGATGAAGTGCATCTTTTAGACCAATATTGTTGTTATGCAAATTTGCAGTTATGTGTCTGCAGGTGGCACAAATACATGCACAGATTTGAAAACCTGTCCCAGCTTTCTATATGTTGATGTCAGCTTAGTACAGTGTATCAGGAAGGGCTCCAGATAACCTGAGGGTACAAATCCTTTTAAACAGGGCGGACAGACTGAGAATCATGATCTGTTGTGCTTGAAGGGAAGCCTGGTGTTAAAGAGAAAGGACTTGGCGATGTTTGTGCATAACCCCTTTTCCATTGAAAACCCCAGATTTTATCGCCCCAGGATTTGTATAACCTGGGTAAAAGGAATCCTGGGAACTGTATCAGTGGGCTTTCCCCTTTGACCAGCACATTCAGCCTTAGAAGAGCTGTACTACACCTACAGTCCAGTGGGTGGGGGATGATAAGAAAATACAACAGGTTTTCCCTTTTACCTCGACTGCTGACCAGCTATAAGTAAATCCCTAAGGATAGAAAATATATAAGAATCTTTGAGATGTAACTTTTTTATCAACCTGCATCTCGCCAGTGTTGTTGCTTTAAAACTGTATGAAATACTTTCTGCTAAAAACTAACTGACACAATTATTTTTCTTTTATTATAATACAACACAGGTAAACCTACACCCAAACCTATCTACAATACAAACTATTTTTAAACAAACTGTTATTCAATAAATCCAGACAACATAGATATATATATATATATATATATATATTGCTTCACTTTATAAACACAAGCATATATTTACATACAGAATAAACTGCATACAGTGTATGTGACTTGAAACTGATTTGCAGAACCGAAAAATACCCCAACCCAAAACAAACAAACATCTAAACGTTTTTTGTTAAAATAAGTAATGGATAATGACTGACTGAAGGGCCAACATTATGCTGGCTAGACCAGAAATCCCGCAACAATTCTGTGTCGAAGCTGCTTTGACACAGATTTAAAAGTAGGCTATTTCTTGATAAACTGATTAGCCAGATGGAGTTCTGAGGTGTACTTTCTTGCTGAAAAACGTCTTAAAACTTACTGTATGACAAACTAAAAGTGTAAAATACATCCTTTGTTCAGTCACTTTCTTTGCTTAATGGCACCAAAGGTGGAACAAAGCACTACAGTTGAACACAACATCAACCCCTCAACTAGCCCTGGTAAAAAAATAAAGTACTTAGTCATTAGTGGAACCAAAACCCAAGGAAAGTGGTATTATCTGGGTAAATGTCTGTGGAAATGCTACCTAAGATTTAAAAAGCCCAAGGCTTTGGAGTGGCAATGGAACAGGGTCTTCAGGTTTCCCCTGGGCAAAGGACAGATGGACTCAGTCTGTTCAGTTATCTTTCTGACCCTGGACTAACTAAACTGCCATGGAAGCAGCACTTCAACTGCATTGGTTATACACATACATCACACATGTCATGGTGGGTTTCAGAGCTCTAACCCACATGCAGAACACCACACGGATTCAGGGAAAAAGTTCAACAGTTTATT
>JAUZNJ010029180.1:0-15586 GCA_034780135.1 Jordanella pulchra | reverse complement strand
TTTGATTTTGATTTTCCAAATCTATTACATGTTGAAATTCCATCAGATCTGCATGCATGCATGCTGGCATGGGAATAATTTGAAGACATATCATTATGCCTACAGTACGCGGTCATAGTTAACTATTTGTGATGTCAAAAATGTTGATATAAAAAGAAACTGATCCCACAGGCTTCTACGTCTTGCAGTTTTAGGTATTTAAAAGAAAAATATGCTGAAGAACAGGAAAATTGATTTTAAATCTAGTTTAACTATTTCTTGGTTCTAACAAGGAATCCCAGAATGAATTCAAGTTAATCCAGTTCCCAGTAATTGAAAATATTACTTTACAGAATGGGGAGGTTATGGCCTTGGAGGCCATAGGGGTGTGGAGTTGTTATCCATCAGTGTTGTCACAGAGTTTTCTCTTTACATGATCCAATGCATTATGATGATGCATACAGCAATCACTGTAAACCACTCTTCACAAATTGGTTTGTGCTTGATAAATTAAATGCTTATGTATTTCAAGTAGGCAGCCCTCAAAGAAGCAAGGAACATTATAGGACCATTGATTTAAATGTTTCTCAGCAATGATGACTTAAATCAAAGGCAAGGCAAGTTTATTTGCATTGCTACTTTAGCCACCCGACCCGTAATCACACTGTATATGGAGAGAGCTCATTTTCATTAAATGAGTCCTGTGGTATTTCACTTATATAATCCCTCTGATACTGACCTTGAATGTTTTAAAACAAAATAACCAGAGCTCATTTGAATCACTTCTCATAACCTTTTTTTGTGAGAGCATCCACAAGAATTTGACTTATGTGTACGCACATTCGTGTAGTTGTAGCATTAGCAACATTAGCAGTTTTCCATGATTCATTTATCATTTCCAGTTTCACAGTCTTTAAACAACAGGTAAAAAGTTATATAATCAAAAACACTTATTAAATTCCTACAGGGGAGTTCTTGATTGTTAGAATTCCCCTTTTTTGGTGGAAAAGAAACAAGAGTGGTGATAGCGAGGTAGACTAATGTTAGCACTGTTCCAGCGTTGACATTAGCCAGGTATGCTAATGTTAGCACTGTAACAGTGCTAACATTAGCACACCTGGCTATTTGCATTGTTTTAAACGCTGGAACAGTGCCACTGTTCCAGCGTTTAAAACACATTTTAAATATTTTGATATACATCACAGTCTCTGAATACAGCATTTGTCATTGACAGATGTTGCAGTTTTTCATGTAGTTTTATTTGTTTTTGTTTACAAAGCTAATATTTCTTCAAAGTTATGTTTATTATATGATTTTTATAAACATTGCAAAATATTTGTCATGTATTTGTGGGGATTTTTGTCTATACATCAATATCGAAATGTATTGCGATATAAATTTTGGACATACGTATCTTTCAGCTCTGACACCAACACACACATTTTAACATGAAAATGTGCAGTAGCTGAATACTATTTAAACAACAGGGGTGAAAACACATTATCTGATACTCACATAACAGTGAGCAATGAGCTCACAGATGAGCAGCAGAAAAAAGCAGAATGTTCTTTACACCAGAGGAAAACAAACAAAGCATCTTCCTTACATTCAGCCCAAGCTGCCTTGTTTCATGCTTTTAGGAAATTATCATTATCTGGTCATACATGAATAAAGTCATTCAGTCAGATGCAGAGTTATTAAATAAAATATAAATTATAACTTTCATAGATGTTGGAACTCTCTTTGTTCCACTCACCTGCTGTTTGTTTATTTATCCCTGTAAAATAATAGTTTTATACTTGCCTTGCATAAATGATCTCTACATGTATGGCTGTGCTTGAAAGTTTACATACCCTCCCATTAAAGAAGAAAACCACAACAGTTATTCAAATAACAGAAAGCTACAAAAGTTATAATAAAACAAAATTACTAAATTATAATTCAATAACTCCAGCTTCCTCCCACAGTCCAAAAACATGACTATTAGGTAAATTGGCATCTCTCAATTGTCCCTCGGTGTGAGTGTGTGTGTGCATGGTTGTTTGTCCTTGTGTGTGTATGTGTTGCCCTGCGACAGACTGGCGTCCTGTCCTGGGTGTACCCCGCCTTAAGCCCATAGTCTGCCGGAGATAAGCACCGGCCCAACCGCGACCCTGATGGATGAAGCGGGAGAAGATGGATGAATAAAATAAAATATTAATTTTGAATTTTTTTGTAAAAACATATTCTTAAAACAAGATGTCCCAGACAAATCAAAGTACTTCGCTCATGAACAGTGGACCAACACATCTGTAAACAGAAGCAGAGCTCTGACTGAATATTTCCTAAACTTTACAGAAAACAGTGATTGCATGAAAGTTTTGGTCAACAGAATTTTCATTTGAGATCTCCATCAGGCTTGTTCACTTGTTGTATTGTGTTGTTATTGATGTGTGATGTGATTCGCTGGGGATCACACTCTGTATAGCCAAAACTGTTCTATTCCAGATTTTTATTTGTTGTTATGTGTGGTATATGGAAGTCACCCCACAATTTTAAAACTTTGCTTGTGAGCCAGCTTTTAGAAAACTGGACTACAGACTGAAACCCATGTAGAAAAGTCAAGGTAACTCTAAACAGACATCTCTTTAATCTTGATTTCATGGAACATCGGATGTCATAACTATTACAGTCTTCCTGGACATTGTATCAATTAACTAGAAATATAAAAAAAAAATAAATGCTGCTTTATTATGTTTGGTTCTAGTTCTAAGTCTGTAGTAGCAGAAGACCTAAGATGTGGCCACGAAAGCTGACACAGCAACATCAAAATTTGTATTATATTTTGCAATGCTCTCAGAAATTCAGTGCCTTTATTGGGCTTTCATTATGCTGTTGTAAAGTCTATTTTCAAAGATAAATAGAGTCAATGGAAGGACTTTGGAACTGGGTTGATCTACTCTATTAGTTTTAGTGAGGAAAAAAGTTTTTCACAAGTGCTTCAAGAGATTTTGCCTGTGAAATATGCCTGTTGGGTGTTCACGCCCATGTATAGGCTGCTGCTAAGCCATTGATGTTTTCCTTTTAAGCACTAGATGGGGCTGCAGATGAAATCTGCCTATATTCAACATCTGTTAGCAAAAAATATTTTATACGTGAAATTTATTGCAGTTACAGTTTGGCTTCATAAGTGCAACTGAGACATTTCAAAAGTATATCAAACATTTTGCAGAACTTGTTTCCTCTGTATTTATGTCAAAATGTGCATAAACTTTAAAACTAGACGTGCTTCTAGATTATATCTTTTTCTAGTGTTTGGTTAGCTCTACTAACCACAATACTACTGACTGCAAGACCTGTTTCAATAATGGGGGAGCTCAGCACCGCATAAAACAAGAACACAATGGATTTGATGATTTGATTTCTATTATCTACTGTATTCCATAGAGACCGGGGGTGTTGATTCTCATTAACTCCGCCCTGCTTGGTAACCAAGGTGGAATCTGGTCTCTTATAGGTGACTGTGTCTGCAGTCCCTCATTCACCAATATTCACCACTCAATCAGCCTTGATCTCAGTTTTTTAGCAAAATATCTTCAGAGTACTGTGGAAACTAACACCTGTTTATCTTAATAAAACTATTAAAATCACTGGAAAAGATCAAGGTTTGTTCAAAGCCATAAATAAACTGTTGAACCTTGTTATGTCCTTAGTTCTAACCAAATCTTCACAATCTTGATGACTTGTTAAAAAGTAATTGTAGGATTCAACATTTGCCGAAGTGGCAAAAGACCTGAGAGAAGAAGCCTTGATTTATTGGTCTGGGTATGTCCAGACCAAATGGTTAGATCTTAATTGGTAAATGCAATGGAGTTTTCTTTACATGGTTGACATATGTTGCTTTTTCTGCTACTCACCAATGAACTAAAACTCAAAACTATGAGAGAGTTTTCTGAGGGAATAAATGTATTGCAGTCCTCCAAAAAGCATGTAACCCAATCAATCCTCCTTAACAAGCAGGGAAACTCTATTTATTTATTTTTGCATCCATAAAAATGATAGAAAACCCAGGTATAACTAACATATATATTAGATTTTTCCAGCTCCTGTGTCTTACTCTCTAGAGCCAACCAGGGCTGCTACCCTTATATAGTCCAATTAAAAAGCTCCAACTGGGTGAATGAATGTAAACTACTAAGAAATGTAGGGACTAATTTAATTTTTAATTATTAACAAAATAGTATACATGTAAGGTATGCTTGCTATTGTAGTTACAGTTACTATGGTAATAATTATAGCTAGGCCTGCACACAGAACTGAGAGTACACTGACACTATTTTCACCTCTTTCTGTGAAATACAGCTTTTAATAAGCTCTCAAAGCCCCAGTGTTTATTTAGAAGACTAAAATGTAAGACTTTG
This sequence comes from Jordanella pulchra, assembly GCA_034780135.1. NCBI lineage: Eukaryota > Metazoa > Chordata > Actinopteri > Cyprinodontiformes > Cyprinodontidae > Jordanella > Jordanella pulchra. The sequence goes on along the minus strand of JAUZNJ010029180.1, from coordinate 11,207 downwards.
AGATTAGCTCATAATATGTGTTATTATTTTATATACAGTATTAGGAAATTAAATACGAACACATCTACAATGGTTATATTACTTCCAATTAAAGTCATCGAATAATAAATCACAGAACAAAACCTTTTTCCTTGTGGAAAGAAATTAGTCAAGGTGGTTCTGGCTTCTCCCCGTTGCGGTTTTCTGGCACATTATACAAGGAAGAAAGCCCTGCTGCAGATCCAAAGCTTTTCTGGAAGAGCTGTATTTTTAACTGTTTTCGCTTGGGATCCCACAGAAGGAGCTGGAGTTTCTAGCTTTCCATCCTGCATCAGCTGTGACTGTGGCTTCAAAAAACAGAAGTCAGTGACTTAGACAAACTTTATGTGATTTTGTATGCACATGGTGCAGCCAAAACGAAATCTCGCTGCATACAACTTTCAAAAATACATATATGTATATACTGAGTTTGCAATAGCAGGGAATAACAGATTAATACAATCATGAAAATAAAGTGATAGGAAGTTAACTGTGCAAAAATAACAGTAGTGCAAAAATACAAGTGAATCGAAGGTTAAACAGAAATATGCAACTTCTTAACTTCTTCTGCCTCTCTGGTCTGGGCGTCTTATGAGATGCTAATTGTTCCCATTCTATCTTTAGGTCAAACAGGATCAAGTTTTACTTTTTTTTTATTTCTAAATCCTTTACAAGAAAGCACTCTTAATGTGTCTAAACATACCACCAAATGATCTTCTCACAAATGATTGATTTAGAACAATCTAAACCTACTTGAACGTATTTAAAGGTCCTGCAGACATGGAGGATTTAGTGAAAAAAAGCTCCATCTTCTTACTCAGAACTATGAAGTCTGGTGTTACATGACAACTTGTCTGATGTTACATGACATCTTGTTTAAAACACATGTTTAAAGGATGTGCCAATCAGAGAGATCCAGCTGAATGTAAAAAGACCTGGACTGAAAGTTCTGATGCAAATTTTTTTTCTCAAAAAAATCATTTATTTCCCTCAAATTTTAAGTTTCATGACCGTCTCTGAAGCAAAGAACCTGAATGATCATTTATGTGGGACTGGCTCTAGGCCTGCCTGGACTTGAACTGGAGTTAATTGATGAATAAATAATAATAATAAATAAATAAATATCAGTTAAACATTATTTTATTAATAAATCATTTAATAATAAATTCCCTTTGTTTGGAGACAATAAGGATACAATTCCCTTGTCATGATCCGGGCTCCTCTGTTACTCTGCTGTGGGTTTTTTGTCCTCCTGTGCGCCTGTCCTTCTTCCACCACCAGATGACGCCAGGTTCTGGTTGGAGTGTGGTTTGGCTCCCAGCGGCACAGGTGTTTTCAATCTAGCCTCATCAACTCTCTGCACTTAAGGACCTGCTGCCAAGTCATCGGTACTGAGTGTTTTTCCAGCTTTTGGTACCACAGAGCCTCCTGAGTCAGATCTCTGAGTGTTCTCCTCGTTGCCCTGATTCACCTAGTAACTTGTTTCACTGTGTTTTTCCCCGTTGCCTTCAGATGATCCCCCTGGAAGTCAAGATTCACCGCATCGACCCTGGCTACCTTCCTGTGCAAAACCTTTCCTGGTGACGCCGTGGTTTTTACCCACTGGTTGCTCGAACACTCAGACCCATTCCTCCATTGTCCTCTTGGATCTCCTTTGCCCACCACTGGCAGCAGAACCGCTCCTCTAGTCTCCGACCAAACTGAGCCGACCTGTCCGTTTCCCACCGCACTCCTCCGTTGCTCCTGAACCCACAAAGGAAACAAGGACCCCGGACATCCATTACCTCCCTTCAAAACCTGGAACCGATCTCCAAACAGTAATACGCAATCTTACTTGTTCCTGCTACTCAGTTTCCCAACGTGCCTTGAACTCACCAGTCTGCTCTCTCTTCCAGTGACTGCCTCAGCCGGTGTTTTCCCCCTGGACTTGGCTCTCGCCTCGCTCCTGTGTACTTCTCTTAAAATAAATACTTTGAACTGATTTTGCTCTTTGTCTTGGTGTTCTGCATGTGGGCTCGGAGCTTAAAAAAAACCCAACATGATTTATTGTTTTATTCTTTGCTCAGTGTTAGATTTTAACAATAATACACAGAGTAAACAATTTGCTACGTGCAAATGGAGTCATTCAACAGAAATAAGCACCTTCATTTGTTTAGGTTCCTTTGTATTAGCTGAAAAAGACACTTAGCACAGTTTTTGAACATTTGCCTGAAAACGTCAAAATGACAGATCTGACTGTCAAACTACCCACTAAACCTTTACTGAAACTAAATTTCTTCAACTGGGTCAAAAAATAATTTTTCTTTGTTTAATCACAAATAAATGAGACATAGTAACAGTTGCAATAGAGGAAAACATTATCATTTATGTCTTACCAAAAAGAAAAGAGTGGATTACAACGTCTTATCCTAATGCACCGACATCTTTCTAGAACACATATGGTTCACTTCTTGTATATCAAACCACACCTCATAATATCAGTCGGTTATCTGTAGCACAGCTGAAGTAATAGCAGGACCATGCTCTGATGTTCTGTAGATGATAGCTAGGGACACGGGCTTTAGGTTGGCTGCTTATTGAATTCAAAGACAGGAATGTGCCCTGAACCGCTACGCTGTGTTCACACCAGGGCTTCTGAGGCAGGGGGCAGCACAGAACGGAAAGGCCTGAGATGTAATGCATTTAAAATGAAATGGAAAGGAGTAAGGGAATGAAATAGGACACGCTGCCTGCTGAGACCACGAGACTCCACACTCAGCAGTAACATATAAGGTGTATGTATATATTCATATCCTCCTGTTAGGGCCAGGTGGAGACATTAAAGGCTCTCTGCTCTCCGAGCCTCCATCCTCTGCAGCCCATGAACCAATTACAACCTTTGTACTCCTACTCTTATCCCTCCCTCCTCCATTCCCCTCCCTTATTTTATTCCTCCCGCCTACACTTTGTGCCTCATCGTTTTTTCCTGGGAATAACCCTGCCTCTGCTGATGTCAGCACTGGGACAAGTCCACTACTAAACACCGGCTTGCGTCTTAGTTTTTATATTTTGCACTTGGTATAATCTTGGACATCCTGTATCTTCTTCTAACGTTGAATTAGAGACGGCAGTGTTAACGATGAAGCTTTACATCAGAGAGGAAGCTTGTCCATGCTCAAAAGAGCTAAATGAGATGAGACAGTCAGAGAGCCTCCAGCTCGAACCCTACTGACCCCTCCGACCCATTAAGACACCCACGCCCTTCTTTTTGCTGGCGTAGAAAGATCGCCCGGTGGGAGCTCTCCAAATGACTACTGTTCTTATTACCCCTGACAGGAGCTCATGGAAATCTCAGCTTCCACTGTACAGGGACTGTTCAACGGTGCTAATTCAGGTTTTTTTCTTTCCACCTTCTTGTTCTTTAAAACACTGTAGTTCAAAACTTTCAGAAACTCCTAAAGTGGATGTAATGTGTCCAGTGAGCAGGTAGAAATATGGTTGGGCTCATAAATCTGGGCCAAGCAGAAACTGAGCAAAGATATTAACCCATAAATGTATTTCCAAAGTAATTAGTCTGATTACTGAAAGGCAAATTGACTCGCATTATACAGAACATTTCTTGTCAGAGTGAACAATTAAATAATCTTGCTGTAGAGCCAAAATACATTTTCGGTGGTGTCAAGGGAGCTGGAATAGAACCCACAACTTTCTGATTACAAGACAGCTACTCTACTCACTGATCCGTGCAGAATAGATGGAAGTGTTTAAAGAGAAATGGATAGATAGATAATACGATATAAAGTGAAAAACAGGTTAAAACCTTTTGAGACACAGATGATCAAAAATAAAACTTGGAATAACCAGAGAAAGATAGAATGACCATAAAATGTAAGAAAACATAAAACCGAACTGGAAATAAGTTAAGGGTAAACAATCATTATCCATTAGAGTCACTTATAGTAGCTTCCTCTTTTTGTGATAAATAATTGTTTTTTTTGACAGGTGAGGATAGTTTTAGTTAATGTGATCAACAAAAAAAAAAAAATCCAGGGGTTAAGAGAGGATGCATTTTGTTCACTTAAATGAACTGAAATGGAATAACTTTGTTCCTGTGAGATAAATGAGAAACTATCTCACTAGCTTAGCTTGATAAAAATCTTTATAAAAGGTTTCAGACCTCTTGCAGAGAAAAATATCGAGTTATCTTGTCATTTTGTAACAGAATACTGCATACATGTCTGGTATGCAAATGTAATAATTTAATGCCATCTTTGTGCATCAACAGCTTTAAAATATTTTTAGAAGCAAGTAAACTTTTCCTTTATTTGAAAAGGACGCATCGAGGATATCACTGGCCTCTCCACAGCCTAGACCAAAAAACATAACAAATAACAATACCAAGCTTTAAGAACATCCTTCTCTTTCTTTTGTGTGTTTTTTTTGTATCACAAACATTCAGCCCAGCCATACTACGTATTTCTTGCTATGATTGAATTAAGATATTAATTTACTCATATCTAGATTCTGAACCTTTGTTTTAAAAAGTCTACTTTATGTCTGTCATAAACGTTTTCAGATAAAGTGTTAAGCACAAAAAAATTGTAATTAGGAATATATTTTTTATTGGAACGGGGCCCACAATGTCCCTATTCCACCCCTGCATGCTTAACTAGCTGACTTCATCATTTTGTTTGCAGACTTAACTTCCAAGGATTCGTTAGGAGACTTTACCTTCATGTTTGCCCTTGCAAATATGACAAAACTGATATTTGTGCTGTCTTCTTTACAAAAGCAGACTGAAAGAGCTCTAAATACCTCATAACAATGTTTGTCTCAGTGTTAAATGCTCTAATATACATAATAATGCTTAGCGTAAAGTCATTTGCAGTGACAGATCTGGGTCTAACAGCAACCCAAGTGAAAGGAGCTGTTCTGGTTCTGTCAGTCAGCTGCAACACTGAGGCATTCAAAGAGCAACCAACGCAACAAGAACAACTGGACTGACATCTAGTCACCATGTTCCTCCAGAACAAAGGCAGACATGGAGTAATGCATGTCTTATAACCCAGTATATAAATGCAAGCATTGGGAGGCTTTGTTTTTATATAAAATAACAGTTGTTAGCCATATTCAGGAGGAGGAGAAATATGAATAAAAGGAAAACTCTCTTATATCCAGAACCTCTTTGGTAAACCAACCACATGCGCGGATGTGAGGCTTGTAAACAGCTTTGCTCTCAGGATGAAAGGACCTGCCTGCTGTGATGTGTGTCCAGAGAGAAAAAAATAGGAGTCAGAGTAAGACTCTCTGATGGGATAAAAAGTCTGAAGATTATACTGTTAACAACAGATTCTCATCTCAGTCATCGACAGTCTACAAAATTCACTAAGATTACCATAACTAAACCTAAGTGGAGTGTAGACATCTGGGCTTTGATATGTTTGATGTTGTGCAAAGGCTGGGCAAAGCTGCTGACCTTCGCTGCTACTGCAATTACATCATAGGGCAGCTTCTGCGCTCATGAATATTAATGCAGCTTCTGGAGGCATCTCCCGACACCTCTGATTGCCAGGGATCTGAGCTTCCCTCTGCATGACAAGTGCATCTGTCACATAAAGTGCATGTAATGGTTTTCTGCTTCGGGAGAGAGATGCAGACCACAGGAAGGACCAGATCAAAGCTGCACAGTTTTTGCACTGCAGGTGGATGAGAGAGATACTGTGTTCGACTTGTTTTTTATTATTTATCAGGGGGAGAGGAGATGATGAGCACAAGAATAGGCTGGAATAATGCATCCATTTTATATTTAATATCAGAAAATGAAGCTTTCAACCTTCTAGTTTTCTACTGAACCAAAGCCAAACAGAGTCTGTTTTGTCTCATATTGTGACGCAACTAAAAATACAAATGGTGATGGTTTATTCTAACCAGTTGGGTGTCTTGTTTGTTGGAAAGAGTAGCAGGAGCACAGTATATTGTATAATTATTCATATTGCTTGATTTTTTTACAAAGTTTTTAAGCTTAAAACCAAAAACTTTCAGGCGTTTATGTTGGAAAATATGTTTTAGATCAATGCAAAATAGTGCACAGTTATACAGAGGATTAAAAAAAATAATTTGAAAAATGTGAGATGCAAAAATAAGGATTTAGCCCCCTCCCCTCCAACACCCGTAAATAAAGTCCAAGTCAGACAATTACTTACTAAATACAGAAGTAGCATAATTATAGAACAGGCTCCATATAAAAATCTGAGCTCAGAATCTCAATATTACCAAGTTGTCTACATGGTGAAACATGGACGGTATTATGCTGTGGAGATGCTTTTCTTTGGCAAGAACAAGGTAGTCGGTCATGTTTAACAGAAGGATGAGTGGTAATACTGGGAATCTATTGAAGAAAACTCACTTTGGCAACAAAAAAAGAGGATTTTTCCATCCCAGCAGTAAAAACCTGCAATACAAACAGCTGCACTTAATCCAATCACAAGTTTATGTTAAGTACAGAACACTTAACAAACTCTGTCTATCTTATCTGCTCAATTATGAGCTTATTTGCAAAGAAAAAGTGACTCAGAAACATGGGAAAACGTTCAGATTTCTAGATAGATAAAAAACATAGAATAATTCGACCAAATGCTGCTGGTGTTTTGATTAGTCTTCCAGATATATCTTACTGTTTGATTTGCATTTCCTTACCAAGGCAGCATGAGTCTTAAATTAAAAAAGGTAAAGTACTTTTTTAGACTTCATAATTAAAACAGCCGCTCTGATAAAAACAAAACGTTTTTAGAGAGCAGATAAAACAGGAGCCTGTGCAGAGACTGTCTCTTCCAGCAGAGGGCCTCATTGTTGTTTTTTTAGGACTAAAGGATGGTCAAGTAGTTTTCTGTTTGAGCTTTCTAAAACCTCAGCATACATTATTGGTTGTGTGTTGGGGTATTTATCACAGTTGACTTTTTACAGATACTTGTGTAGCGGATTTAAGTTATAAAATTCATTAGGTAATAGAAAAATCTAATGTTTCAGAAAAAAACCCATCCTATTATATTTTCTCTCACACCAATAAATATATCTGCTTATGAAATGACAATATAAAATTTAGCAAATCCCTGCTAAAGACACATCTTTCACATACATTTGCATGGAAATATTACTGGAGAACTGAGCAGAACTACTCACAGTCTTGGAACTGACTGAATTAGCAAATAGATCTTTATTCACACCGAGCCAAACTGCTCTCTTTCCCCAGGATGCCATAAAGGGCCTGAAGCGGCGTTAACTCCTCAGAGCTGTGAAAGAGCCTTGCTCACCAGGGAGCCAATAGAAGACTAACCATCGTGTGAATGAGCTCCACTGCTGCGGTTTGCCGCTGCTGCACTGATGGAGTCAAGCTCGAGCATAAAGAAATTTGATCCCAGCAAATGATAAAAAAAAAAAAGAATGACTTAATTTTCCATGTGTAAAGTGGACGAGGGTGAAGAATCTAAGCTGAAGCTGAATGAAGGACTGACACACACCCACACACACACACACACACACACACACACACACACACACACACACACACACACACACACACACACACACACACACACAAAAACACCGGATAGTGATGCTGCATGCTCTCATATGCAGTTTTCTTCCATATTAAATCTCCATAATGAGTAAATTAGTGGGACTCCATCTGGGGTACTGCAAACTTAGAGTCTCACATGCTGGCTATATTCACAGGCTCCTGCTGGGTGTGTTGGTGGGAATAAACATACTTAGATTATTTCCACAATCACGTGACAGAGGCAGCCACACAATGCACAAAACAGTTCATTGCAGCTTGCATTTCCTCTGCTATTTGTGCAGATTTTTTTTGTTGAGAAAACATTGACATTGAAGGGACTTAACATGTAACATGTTGATCTGAACAATGCACACTCCCTCTGTGGTTACATGCCTTCTCGTGTCCCTGAGTTCACTGGAACATTATTCTGTGATTCAATGCAGATTCGTTATGAATTAACTGCAAAGAAACTGTTACAAAATCCTTAGTTAACCCACCTTAACACTTGTTAAAATCTTAAAATTTGAACTATCTTTGCAAAGGCATAACCTCACACTGAAATGATCCATGTCAGTCTGCTTAAATGTCTACTGAAACAATGCCATGTCAGTGTCACAGTTAATACGATAATAAACCCAACTCTGATTGTGGCAGGTATCTGTATAAAGGTACTTAAATTAATCGCAGAATATTTAAATTCAAAATAATTTTACTGAGAAAAAAGATTAATTTTAAGTCTTTTAAAACAACTTTACCAAAGGTCTAAATGAAATTCAAAAAGAAGCTGTAACATTTGCTCTGAAAAGTAATTTTACACTGTCTAGAATCTGTCAAAATTCAAAGCACAAATATCACGGCTGACTCCTATGGCCTAGATTAATGTGGCTTTGTTGTTGCAGAGCGAAAATAAGCCAAATTTTAATGCTTTCTGTTGGATGTATGAAAAAGAGCTTCTATCAGTTCTAATAAAAGCACAACTTTGTGGTTTTATTCCCAATAAGTAAACAGACGGATAAACATAAATTAACAAGCAGGAACCCTTAAAGAGAACCTATAATTATGATTTCAGTCATTAACACGTCTTGATGGAGCAAAACAATCAGCATCATAATTTTAATTGCAAAACTTCTTCACACCCATTTTTAATTGATTTTGCTAAGCGAATCTGAGAACAGATATATATGCAGTTATATAAACAATCACAAAAGCACACAACTGCAGCCAAACACACATAGACACACACACATTTACATATCGTCTGCAGCCATCTGCTCTAAATGATAGGTAATTAACTGCGGCCTGTCTTTGTCTCCCTGGCTGTCGGGCTGACGTATAGGAGCTCTTCAGCAGAATATACGTGAATCAAGGACTTCAGAGGAATAAAAGGGCAGGAGATTGTGGGGAGGGGGGGCAACGATGAGACGCAAAACTGCATGGTGTTTGTGAATGATGCTGCATGGTTTTTCTCAGAGAACCATTACAGTGATGAGAGGTTGGAGATGATGGAAAGAGGAGATGCTGGGTTTCTGGGTGTGTGTGTGTGTCTGAGTGTGAAGCTCACCTACAGTTTCCATATCAAGGTCAATTTGTGCTGAACCTAACCGTGTAGGTTGGAGAAATGTTAGCATGATAATCTGGATCTTGAAAATAATAAAAAAAAAACAAACTTGGAGTTAATGGAACAATGAAGCAGCTTAAAAAGCAGACATGATCTCCTGTTACCAAACATGACAAAAGCATCTGCAGATGGATCCAAGCAGAAATCTGGCACAACTCTCTTAAATACGCAAAAAATAAACTCCCTCCTTTTTCTGTGACCCATGTTCCATGATCCTGGTGAGTCCGTGCCTGTTCAAGCAGCAAGGGGCTATAATTAGCCAGGTAGATCTCGTGCTCTAACAACGAAAGAGAGCGAGAGAGAGAGAGAGAGAGGGAGAGAGAGCTGCTTCTACACCCGCTGATGCTGGAGATGGCTGTAATAGAAGCAGCAGTAGTGTAGGAGCTGTGGGATAATTAGACTGTGCACAGAGGCATGATTCTTGGTAAAAGACAGGGAAGCTCACAAGAGGAGGTTTGTCTATAGCCTGGTCCACTCCTCTTTAATAGTGTATGGGCTGTAGAGGGAGAAGACAAAGGCAGGGGCTGAGGAACAACAGATTAGGTTCTTTTAATGCAAAAAATAAATATGGAAAATAGATTTTGAGATAATTTGATGGACAATCTAGAGAAAGGGGAAAATAAAATGATCAGAAATGAACTATTACACATCACTGGCTTGATGTAAACTGAAGAAAGCAGTATTAAAATAGTACATAATCCTTTAACAGCACATAGTGGGTGTTAGACCTGTTTACATTTTGTCATTGTACAATGTGAAACTTGACTGACCAACAAATAATGGTTCATCTACACTCAAAAGGAACCACATGAGCTTTAATATAACTGGGTCTTTCAAAATAAATAGCTATTTGTTTTGTTACTCTGTTATGAGGAGCTCTGGTTCCTTTAAACACTTGATGTTTTTCCTGCTAGTCTTTTATAAATAATTGATTTAGAGCACAGATTTTCCAACTTAGCTATGAATCTTTGCAGCTCCTTACTGCCTTTCTAGAGATGCACCAATCTGATACCTGGATCCGATATCTGCTGCAATATTAAATAAAACCTGAATGCTATCGTTATCGCTCAGCCCATATACAGTATCATATCAGACTGGATTAGTGAAAAACTGGATGGGTGCATCTCTACTGCCTGCTTGAATTATACTCTTCTTCTGGGCCCTTTAACTTGGGAAGTCAGATCTTAGTAGATTTCTCTTTCCAATTTGTTTGCTGTGTGGCTTGGTCTTTGCTAGGCTATTTTGCTCATAAATTGTTCTCTGCCAAACCTTTGAAGCCATAACAGAGGAACTAGATTTAAACTGAGATGATATGAAGCACAGGTTGCTGCCATTTACTACCGAGAAGATTTTTATATACGACTTTTTATAGTTGTATCAGAGGAAAGGGGGGGGATTATAAACGCACAGCAGATTTTTCACAAAATAAAATCTAAGAGAATTTGTAAACTATGCAGTTGTTTCATTATGCACAACTGTCAGTATTGGATCTTTTGTCACGGTAAGAACGCTGAAATTATTTTCTGTTATCTTACAATATATTACAATGTGTTATCTTAACATATAGGTATATATATATGTAAGATAACAAAAGTGATGCACCCATCCATCGCTGGTGCATCTGTAGTCAGAATGCCCTCCAGCTGCAGTCTTCCTCCCCAGACACCCGCTGACATGTCTGCAGCGGTCAGCAGGATACAAACACTCTAATGCACCAGTCCAGCAGACAAACAAACAAACAAGCCCGTGATAATTGCTGTGATTAGGAGATAAGCGTCGGGGAGAAAACCGCTCTTTATACCGCCAGCACCCCAGAGTGACCTTTTTATGCAGAGATAGCATGGCAGCCATATTGTAGACATGAGTGACTAGCAGCATGTACATCGAGTCAGTGGAATGTGAAAAGTGGCTGTGGATGGTGGCTATATGTAAGGCACCTTTAAAACATATTCCTATAGTAGACTGGTACGTTTTCAGCACAATGATTAGCAGAAGGTGATATATTCCTGTATGGACGGGGGGGGGGGGGGTCATCAG